>JAZBHA010000561.1:43162-55584 GCA_037464855.1 Iselma pallidipennis
ATACATATATATATACATATATATAATACAACCACTTTCGTTCATCTTTCGATCTATCACAGATAATTGTCGGTTGGGATTTCAACAATTTATAATGTCGTCCAACAATTTCCTTATTGTCGACATAATTCATATTCACCATTGTAGACGAAATAAATCAGTTGTGGACAGATTGTGTTGAATGTTCTAATTTCGTAAAAGACAAAGGAAAGTGGAGCAAACAAAAAAAAAAACTAAAGATCGTAAGAAGAAAGTTGGGTTGAATGATATATAGGTTTGTCAGTTTTTACAACTTTCATTGTAATTAATTCTATTTTAGACAAGTTACTTAAAACTATACAGGTATGTTCAGATAAAAGTTTGGTCTTGAGGAGCACGAGAGCAAAAGAAATAACAGATATTAGCCAGCTCTCATGCATGAATCGAAGCGAGATAAAAGTACGACAGTTGGTAGCAGTGGAGAATGATTGGAGGGGAATCGATACATGTGTAAGAGATTGCTTTTGCTCTCGTGCTCTTCAGGCCCACACTTTTGTCTGAACATACGTGTATATCGGTATTGTATTGTAAACTGTTATCGAATCGTAATTGCTAACCGTTTGTTATATCAATTACAAATTGAAACTGTACGATCAATTAGTGTTCAATAAATCGATAAATTGTAAAAGAACATTTAATTATCCGTAACCAGAATCGGTGTATAGACTAATTGCGCCCAATATTATAAAGCAAGAACCAAACCGCAGTTTTTCTTCTCTCCTCTCACATTTCTGTTTCAAGCGTCCATTTCCCGACCAATTCCAACTATACTAATATTATACCATTGAATTTATCCTACAAATTCGTGCTTTTTTCGTTATCCGTTAAAATACCCAATTAAACTTGATGGCTTCTAGGTTTCTCGTTTTTACTCCTAGTTCGATAATTTACCTTTTTCGTCGGAAGTTCTGTAGTACCTACTGAAAGAAGACAACTATAGGGGGAGAAAAAGGAAATCTTTTGTCAGAATACCTATTCTTGAATCCAACAACAACAACAACAACAACAACAACGGCAACAACACTGTTCAATCTTGTTTTTTATGTACAGAACTTGAGATGCTAAAGAGGATTACGGCAAAATTGTCGTCGGCAATACGTTTCAAAACGACAAGAAATTTATTCGGTAGGCGTATGTGTACAAATTTTTTATGATTTTATTTTAAATAAAACTACCGTCAAGAAAACTTAATTCAATAATAATGCATGGAATATACGTAGTTTTACTATTATGCCGTACAACACAGACTTAAACTTCTCGCAAATTTATATGCAAGTTGTGTAATTCTCTAAGCATGATTTAGGAAATTCTCCTGCAAAATTCAAACACTGAATCATGAATTACAGTATTCGCATTAATAATGTAGAACTTTGACGTAATTTTACTAATCACTGAAAAATACCTACATTATTTCCATATCAATACCTATTTGGTAATTAAAATTAAATTACTTATGTAAATAATTATGTATACGTAAAGTAATATAAGATTCGTGTACATAATTTAAAGTAACTTTATAAAATTAAAGCTAACAGAAATAATATTTAAAATAAACGGGTACGTTTATTACGAAAATTTTAAATAGAAATGGTTTTTTAACCAAAAACCCCTTATCTATTCTAATTAAGTACACCTTATAAACTTCACAAGACACCCTTTTATCGTCTCTTAACTACACTCTCTCTCTTTCTTGACTTACTCTTAAATTGCGATTTACAGTTCAAATCACTCGTTAGTGAATAATTGAAAAGCTTAAATTTACGAAATTTTGTAATGATAGAGAGACATATATACAAATAAGTGGAATCGTGTAGGTACATACCTGCTCTGGATAGTGAAGAAGCCGCTCCTTGACTTTGTACCTCTCCCTAAAATAAGTCTGCCCTAGTGTCTCATTCTGTTAGTCTCTCTGTATCCCTACTCCTAGCAAAAACCAGCTAGTAACATAGGAATTTTAAATAACCTAAACAAGGTACACCACTCTCTCAGTACAAAAGATAATTGAACAAGTTTACCTGACATGTATTTTGCATTCTATGGAGAATAGTGTCTACTTTGTCTAGCTCAGGTAAAATTCTTATGTTTTTAGTTGGTTTTGGCCAAAAAATGTATGGATAGATGTACTTATTCTAAGAAAATGTATAAAATTTGTTATCCAGAGTGGTGAAATTCTACCCATTTTTGTCTCTGTTAGACTTGGAAAAATCGCTAAAGCTGCTCTCACTCTCGCCTCGGCCTCTTTGTACCTATACGATTCCACTGATTTGTGTACACCATATGGTACACTTTTCTTTTAGTTCGATCTTAATTGTATTGGGAAGTAATCAACTAAATACAAAGTCTTGATAGACATCCCAGAGGAGAGGAGGTGTTAGCTACGCATCTTAAGAGTTTCCCTCTAGGGAGTCTGCCCGTGCTCCATGAATAATTGATGAATTGTCTAATTGCTAAATTATAGTAAGTTTACCGTCTACTGTAATTGAATTGAACTATGATATCAGTTAAGTGAAACAAAGGCAACTCTATACTATAAATCTAATTATTTAATTGGGAAAATTTTATTTTAACCAACAGCAACTTCCTAATTATTGATTAAAATCATTTCCTAGTATAATGGATAACTTTTCTATGAATATAGGTAATCCGATAGAATACCAAATATTCTGTTATAATACCACTGATTCAACATTTAAGTGATTTGTCATACAACAACAACTAATGTTTTAATCCAGTTTTGCCAATTATCTCTATAGAAACACATTTCAAGTTATTTATTTGTAAACAACTAGATACATCTCCATTTAAAATTGGTTTAATTATGTACTAAACCACTTAGCTTTTGGAAGTACGAACAAAGCTATGTCATTATTGACTAAGTATTCCGGAATTTTATTTGCCAACAAACATGCCTAAGATTGATTACAGAACCATTACAAAAGCAATATAGTGAAGAAGCACAACAACAAATCGAGTAAAGACAAAGAATGGAAGGGAGGGAGAGAAAACTAGGCGAGAAAAAAAACCGGAAGAAAAATCTATACTAATTAAAGGAAATGCGAATAAGAACAAATATTTTTCAAGATAATTTAGTTTGATTTTCCCAACGGTGAATGTAGCTTTGCAATTAACTATTCGGGTGTAGGTATAGGGGGAGATTTCTCTCTCTCTATTTGGAAAAGAGGAAAAAAGTGACTAATTGTTAAATAAAAGAGTCTCGCCAAAAAATCTCTACTAATTCTACTTTTAATTTTCTAACTATTCCCAGAAGTAATTGTTGATCTAAAATAACTACAATTTTATTTCGGTTAATTTCGTTTCAATTAGCATTTGACATGAATGGAACAGTCGGACGTGCTATTGCTATAGCTGTGGACTATTTTAATCCCGATTTCGTGTTGTTGTTTTTGTTTTTTGATGATCTTCCTTCACCTTTACACTAGACCTTTTTAGCAATAGGTAGGTAGGTAGGTATATTGATTTTGTTGTGTTATAAATTCACAATCTGTAAATAATTTTGGGCAAAAAAGCGTGACATTACTGAAATAGGACTGAATAAAACAGTATGAGGAAACGAACAACACGAGTATGTATCAGGGCCGGGGGGAAGATTTACGGGGCCCAGAGCAAAGGTCTCCAATTTAGTTATTCAGGAAATGCGGCAATTCTTCCCTGTAGTTATCTCCGGAAGGGGCAATGGATGCAAAGAACAACTTCTGAAATATAAGGGACTACGCCGATTTCATCAAACAGGACCGTCTCGACTTTCTTACACACCCCACTTGAATCGTTCGTTTTTGACAGTTTTATCTAACGTTTTTGTAATTGTCGGGAAAATCGAAGAACGTTGAGGGTTCCAGCATCATGAGATGAATGACAGTAGTTGCGACGACAGCTTTAAAAGCAGCTGTTCTTATGGAAGTCTGTAGCCGGAATTATTGTCGGAAGCCTCCGAAGCTTCCAAAACTTTACGCATGCGCCACTTTTCTCATAAGAACTACTGCTTTTAAAAAAGACGTGACGGTTCCGTCGATTCAGCTCCGACTAAATGAGCGTAGTGCGTAAGCCGGAGCTGCTACGTGTAAATGTTTTAGATGGATATGTTCTGTAACCTATTATCATATACCTATAGTTGGCTGTATTTACCTAGGGACATATACTTACACACACCTAAATGTTCTGGTAAATGTTGTGTTTATATTTAACAAAAGTCCATAAAGTTGTACTTAAATGTTTATCTCGTTGTAAAGTTGATATTATAATATAATATAATATACTTTAACATCCAGCCTGTTGTTTTAGATAGTTGTTTACAAATTTTAACAACAAATGAATTCCCGTCAGATGTACCTACTGCTCAAAAGTTGGTAATAATGACTTGCGCGTACTGTTTGTGAAAGATACAACTCTTCAATTTGAAAAGATACAATATCGTAAATATTAAATTTCACAGTAAATACAGGAGAACTATAGAACAATAGAAAGGTTTCCTGATTGAATCTTGTTTATGTTTAATATCTATCTGTTCATATGTTGAAAGAAAAACATTAAAACTGATCGACAATAATATAGAGATTTCGAGATTGTTTCACGTCTGTGTAGCATGAAAGTATTGTGTTCTCAATGATTTTCCCCGTTCACTTCACTACAAGAACTTTCACGATTTTCCTTCCATTTCAACTGAAAATTATATTTTAACGCCTGAAAAGTTCTTGAATACATGCGCGGTAGCTTTTAAGCTAAACTATTCGAAAACAGCAAATACAACCCCAATTGATTACAATCAACATTCTTGATAACCGAACACAAATTTGTGGAATTTTGATTAAATCAGCATAATTTTCAAGAAATATTCGGTTAAGGTACCTATAAAATCCAGTGACACTAACCAATTTTGTACATGTACATAACTTATCGTTTACGATCAACTCAATTCAGTATTAAAATACTTTGGCCCTACATATATATTTTTTTCTTGGACCCGGGAGAGATCTGCTCCTATCCACCTTGCCCAGTCCGGCCCTGAAAATGCTAATTGATACGGAACAAGAGACACTTCAATTTATGTAAACGACATACTTTCGGTGATTTATACTAGATTTTCAAAGCAGGTCAAGATCAGTTTATCCACACGACAATTTAGATGAATTGAGGATGGCTAAGTGGTATCAGATTCATTCTCAACTTTGTAAATAATCCACCATTGTGGCAGAAGAATCCTTGAATTTATGGATCTAGATCATGAACGAGTATATTAGGTTTCTCAATTTAAACAGTATCACTTTTTCTTTGTAATTTATGCTGTTCATTTACCATTAAATTTGCACAGATTATATGAACTCATTAGAGTAATATTCCTTATATTTTAATGTTGATTAATTTTCCACTGATTTCGAATTCTCGCAATTATAATTGGGAGTGTTATGTAAAACCTGAATATGAATTTAAAGGGTTTTAGGTCCAATTACTTTACGCTTCTGTTGCCATACGAGGTGACTATTTCCACAGTTCGTTGGACATAAACTAAAAACAATCTATTCGAAGAAATTTTTTTTCTCTATTATTAAATAGAGACGTCCAATTCCTGAGGAAAGCTGAAATTTTCACGAAATTCCTGATCGGCAATTAAAGGGAAAAGACCAGAGTGAGATTTACAGTCAATTGTAACAACCTGTTGTTTTACGGGGTGGTTCTCTAATTTGATGGGAAGGTGGAGTATAAAATTTAATTTCTGTTGATGCAACACATTATCGTCAAGAAGTAATTTCAAATGTGTATGGCATCAATGTGCAAATTAAATTCTCACACATTGTTTAACAACAAAATCAATATCAGAAATTTTGTAATTGGAACTAGAAGCTACAGTTTAGAAGACCTTTTTATACAATATATTTTTATCATAGTTGAACACATATATGCAGAAATGTGTGTAAAATAGGGTGTGCTGTCATTGGACTTGTCGCCGATATTCAACAAGAGACAATACTTTATTGATAACGAATGACACATCAATTTCCTTGTAAACAGTAGAGAAGATATTTTAAATTGATTTTTGAGCTTTCTAATATTTTTAGAAGTGCCAGGTAGAACAGGTACACCTATCTGATAAAAAATTTGTCAAGCTTTTTTCTCATTATCATATCAGAATTTCAATCAGAATATTGTCAAACTATAATTAAATTTCAAGCTACACGTACGTATGTGCGTACATGTGTGTATACATATATAACATTTGTGTTAAGTGTATTAAAACGTGCTTGTAACATGTGTAACATTGTAATTTCGTCAACCACATCTAGTTAGGAAACAAACAAAGCTTTAAGTGAAATGATACAGTCTCATTTCAACAGAACGATGGCAGCAATATATTATATCAAGGCGAGTGCACATTGATACAAATTTCCGACGCAAAGTTACTTATCAGTCTAAATTAGTATTTATGTATGTTGTGCACTGTGCGTCTGTCGGTGGCATAGATTATATTCATCAACAAACACGTCCACTGCCCCTACTCGCTTGTGTCGCCAATTCCTTTTTCGTTCGTCTAAAAAAACGATCGGAGAGCGTGCGTTGAATACCACGAAAATTTTTGTGCGAGTTTGTATTCGACGGACACATCTACACTGATTGTGAGATAAATCGACCAATGCACGCACAGCCTTGCGACGAAAGCAATACACAACGCCAATTTTTATCAATGTGGACTCGCCTTTAAACGTATACGTAAACAAAGATAATCAACCTCTAATGGTAAACATGCAGATATCCAGTTATCATTAATACAGTTTAATTGCATATATACCTACAGGAGTTCAAATTGGGGTAGAAATAATATCAATCTAGATTTATACGTAGTATTGCATTATTATGATGGTATAGGAATTGTGTTTTAAGTGTAAAGGGATATGATTTTGGGACATACCACTTACAAGTTGTGTATAGTAAACTAAGACAGGATTTGGTAAATGATGCAGACAAAGGCAAAGCACTTTTAGACAAATCGCTTTTGAGTAAGAAGATATTAACACAATCTGCTACACAACATTGAACACATGGGTGTGGTATGTATGTTAAGTAGATTAATAATTGAGATTAATTTATTGAACAGTACAACAGTACTAACAGTAAGTTGTGAAGAATTGAATAAACTTTAACCAAAAAAAAAAACATGAAATTACTTTCCTTTATTTTATTTAAAATACCTATATGTAAATTTAAGTTTACCAAGATTTTCATCGGGTATACATGATTTATGCTTTATGAAAAAAAAATCGATATTCAATCTGCTGCATTTTTTTGTTAGCTTCTAAAACGCTTTACTCCGCTTTTCTCTAAAGTTTTTTTTTTTAATAATTTCTTGATTTACCTTATTTTGCATTCAGTACAAAGCATCTTTCAGTTTCACATTTTCCTTTCAATGTTATTTTTCCTTCATATAATTTTTTTGCTTTAATAAAAAAATCTAATGTTTTAAATTTCAAAGTAAAGACTTTTTCCGATAAAATAGTCTACATAAAAGTAATAACGATAGAAATATTTATAAATATTTGTTAAGTAACGACACATGTAAGATTTTTGGCCTGCTGGCCGATCCATTACAAGAGGGCTGCATTTTTTCATCAGACTGCGGGTCGTGAAGTCCCAAAAAATCGGAAGGAAAATGTTATGATATAGACGTACAGGGAGTAGAACTACACCGACGAGAAGAAAGGAAGAGTTAGTTACTGCATCTTTATCGTAGCGAAAACTAGAGACGTTCCTACTTTTCCTTCTACAAAAGCGTAAATTCGAAGAAGGTTCAAGATCTTGTGAAGGTTTAGGGCTATGTTTTTGGTTATGGAAGCTTTTATGAAGAAATATTCAACTAGTCTACTACAAAAGACAGGACCGAGCCCATAGGGGAGGCAGCGAGGCGGCCGCCACAGGCGCCGAATTGAAATAGGCGCCAAAATGAGACATGCTAAAGATAAAAAGTTTTAAAAGGCGTCGTTTTTGAGACTTGCTTCAGGCGCCACAACTGATGGGCCCGGCACTGACCAAGGACCTGAGTCTAATTTCGAATAAGTCGATTAATGAACATCAGTCATGAACAGAACACTTTTTCATGTAACTTTCTTTCAGTCATGAGAAAGGTGTTTACTGCAGAAATAACACATATGCACATTTTTAAAATTTTTTTCTCTTAGGTCTCCAATCGAAATTTGATGACAAAATTTGAAATAAAAATGTAGAAACCTTTAACCTAAAGCATTCATTTTTCACTGATTTTTAGAAGAGAACTTATTGGAATGAAACAGTTTTTATTGTTTCTCTTGAATATTGGAAAATGTCACATGTGTCGTTTCTGAAATAACCGATTCAATTCATAAATTATGAAATGAAAAGGTTTTCTATCATTATAGTACAACAACCATAACCAGTGGATGCTCTAGGTGGCTCGAAACGTATGTTTTTTTTTTAACTCTAATCTCAGTAAGGCTTGGGGCCCTGATATCTATGCATCATTAGCTTCACAACTAACCACAACTGTTTTAATAATGAATATATTTAAATTCATTAGTGTTCAACATTATGCAAATGATTGTCCAGTACCTACAGAGCTTCTCAACATTTTCTGTCTCGCCAATCCTTTTCATAATCATGTATTTTTGACACGAACGAGGTTGTGAGGACGCCATTACAAGTCCTTTTTGCGAGCTCTCAATAACATACTTGCGTTCCTCTGGTGGATTCGTGAGTCGTCATTTGAGAACCACTGATCTATTAGAATATATAGAACTATGTAGTTGAATTTTTTTGTATTTTCCATTTAGTCGGTACACAATTTATTGGAATACAACTGAATATCTATGTCCAATAAATGTTGAAAATCGCAATTCTGGAAAATCGACTGTTTGTTTACTTATCATTTCCCAGCCAGATTGATTGATTTATGATAATGCACAACAAGCAACAATTCATGTTTTGGGTAGAATTGGTAGAGAACGGTGGAGTACGTTTAATTGGTAAATACAGAACTGTCGATTGTTGTTTGTTAATAAAACAAAACAAAAAAAAAATCGCAAAAATTATTCAAAATGTTTTCAGCTTTCAGCTATCAAAAGTGATATTTATTTAGTTCAAAAATGGAAAATATGTATTTAAATACTATGAGTCAACTGGAAAAGTTGAACAATAATTTTACTAAGAAGTATGATGTTTGTTTTCGAAGTTTTTAATGAGAGAGAAGCTATAAAATATTTTCTTGATAAGAAGACTTCAGCGTTCGTAACAGTAGGTACGTTGTGCGATAATAAATGCCCAGAAGCTTTAAAAGTCTATATTTAAGACATTAGGTATATGTTGGAAATGTTGAGAGCTTTCGTTTGTTGCTGTTGCTGGAATTGTAAAAGATGAAGTGTTTGATAAATCAAGCAAGCACCTGCTATTTGCCGACAAAACACTTACAATTTTTTTTATTAAATCACAACTTTTTAAAATACCGAAATGATACAAATATCAGATTCATATTCAGTTTGATGTGTCTCTAGCAGGGTTTTCACGACCAAACGTAATGAAAATTTCTGTGGGTTCCTTTCAAAATATTTCCGTCGATTCTGTTCCGAAAATAACTACAGTATACACCGGTAGATATACGATTACTTGTTCTGTTACCTTTATTATTATATTGTTTCACTTTAATATTGTTGGTATGATTAACGTTAATTTTGGATGTTTGTCGTGTTTTTGGTTTCAACTTGAAAACTGAAGTAAATATGACTCCGGTTGTTGTTGTTGTTGTTGTTGTTGTTATACAGTCGAAATTGGCCGTAGGGTAGGCGAGAGAGGGCCTGCCTGATGGGTTGCCGAGCGACATGCTTATCGAGATATATTTTCAATTTGAAAACATCCTGTACTGTAAACCAAGGGATTTATGGTGTGTTGAAACAGTTGGATTGTATTTTATAAAATATAAATTCCATACCCTTTTATACGTAACGGTTATATACAATACCGGCTTGTCTTTACTGAATAGTCCTTTATATGTACTTTTGTACAAATTATAATTAACACTAATTGAATTTATATTTTTGTATACGTACGTTATGGTTCTCTTTTGCAAATGTAGATATTAATATTGACATTATTGTTTTACAAAAATTATAGGAGAAGGAAATGAAAAGCTAATAGTATTTTGAAATTATAAGCAAAATTTAATTATCGTAATTTCATTTAAACATCAACTTGAACGAGAACTATTTCGGAAATTTATAAGCCACGTCTCGAATCAGTAATGACTGTACGTATGCTTTCAAAGCGCCAACTTAAACAGAACGTTCTCAAAATCCTTAAAACAGATACAAACATATTTTTCGAATTAGGACCTAATGTGCAAGAGCTGTTTTCACTCGAATTTTTGGAAAATTGCTGAAACGTACATTTTGCCTGTATCGTAGATCTTGAACAACTCTGTTGTGTTCTTATAAATATTAACCCAGAAGTCAATAGTGTTTCTCAATCAAAGTTAATATTTTATTTCATTAGTGTACGATATTTATTTATTATGATTTAAATTACAAACACACAAAATGGAACAAGTTGGTTTTAATCAAATTATTGGAAGTTTCACTTCGATCAAATTCATTGATTAGTTCAATTATTATTATTGGAAAAGGGGTTGGTGGGAGGCAAGAGAAATAGGCAGGGAAACAGAAATTGTAGTAATGGTGGTTTTTGTGATTTTCCTCTTCTCAGGCATTTTTCAACAGGCGATAATTAATGGAATGCGAATTTTGAGGATTTAAGTTTTACTAATTAATTCACTGTTACCACTAATGGAGTAAAAAAAAAGACCGAAAACAAAATGAATGGCTCAAAACTAAACAAAAATCTAAAAATATTACTATATTTACGACAATCCTTCAAAATAAATATTTTATCTCTATGATAGTAGTACATGTTGTATTACAGATTTTGGCAAGGAGATTTTAAAATAAACTTAAAAAAAATCGACACAGTATATTATATTTTTAGATCTTCTGTTTATATCCATCTACTTTGTCTTCTTTTTATTTAATATAGAAATATGAGGATTTCGTCAACATGAGTTCATTTAATATAATCCAGACATTTCAAAAGTGCAAAAAACGGCCGAACAATCTGTATGGTAGGAAAAATAGAAGTCGGTACAACATTCAAAAAATATTCCTGTGTTAAATAAGGAATTCACGTAGAATTGTAGAAAATTGTAAAGAATCTCTGAAATGTGTAGAATATCTCCATGAAATTTGATATAAATATCAAAGATTTCTCGCGTTCTTCTCTACATTTTCGTGTCAACAACAATCAGAACAATTTTCGTTCTCGTTTCGGAAAATAAGTATTGAAATTTATAAACAATTTTTTAATAATTTCTTATCAAATTTAATTAAAAAAAAAATCTCTAGACCTACTAAGCAGTTGTTGAGGGCCGCTTGGAGTTAGAAACGTTAAAATCGATTATTGTTACATTTCAATTTTGCAAAACATGCGTATCTACCCAACCACCCTAGTCACTTTAAGCCACTACATATTTTAAACTATCGTCACAGGGGATGGTTTTTCGAGTGTTCCTGTGCGATAGATATTAGGAAAGCTAATCAAACATTAATCAAATAATCCATGTATGCAATTATTGGTAACAATAGTTATTTGTTTTTTGAACAATTTATTGTCTTCTCATTATAAACAATTATTTTGTGTATGTCTGATAATTCTTCTTGAAAAACATAAATTGTAGCAAGTTACTTGTAATATCTTTAATTCGAACCCATAAATATTAGAGTGAATTCGTAACAGTGAGGTTTCCGGATCACTGTATGCGAGTGTATCAAAAAATAGTTGCAATTCTACAAGTTTTCAGTAGATTTTATTTTCTGTCCGTTCTTGCAAACATTTTTCAATTGCACGATATGTAGGTACTTTACTTCAATGTAGCCCTATTTCCAGTACTTCTAGCTAATGGAGGATTTTCAATTGATTTTTCTTTGTACCACTTACGGTAGATTTACCGAGTCTGTGTTAAGCTGCAATTTTTAAAACAAGTTCTCCCGTATTTAATTTAGATGGAAATTATTTTCCACTTTTCCAGGATTTGTGTTTTCCTTTCAAATACATAATTCGATTGAGCTAAACAACTGTGAAGATAATGTCAATATTATTAGCAATCAGTGGCGGACGCAGGCATTTAGGGGCGCGAAACACACATTCTTTGAGGGCTCTGAGTTTACGTTTTTCAGAAAAAAAAAGACAAAGTCTATTATATTTACTGAAGGTATGACATTTATTAAAATTTTCATTATTTATGTTTCAAAGAGAAATAGATATAAGTGTTCTAAAATAACGTCAGAAGAGACTCATGAGAACTT
>JAZBHA010000562.1:0-29921 GCA_037464855.1 Iselma pallidipennis
GTTGGGGCCCCCTCAATCGCGGGGCCCCGGTGCATAGCATCCGCCGCACCCCCCAGATGGCCGGCTCTGTTTCCCACCATGGTGGTAGGTACCGTTTTATTTTTATAGAAAAATGTAGTAAACGTTCAAGTTGAGAAGAACTTCGAAAAGACAGTTTGGTTGATCTCATTCAGGACGAGTAATAGTTTATAATAATATATAAGCTGTCCGAATTGAGACGACCATAAAATATACAGGACGTCCGGGAAGTTCCTCCACCTTTTTTATTTACAAAGGAAATTTAAACAAGTTGAAGTAGTTACATGGGTAGGGGGCATCTAAACAATGTTTAAGGGAGTTAATAAATAGACTAGGTGTTTACTTAACAAAAAAATCGTTTATTATAACCATTTATTGTGGGAATAAATCGTCTTCTGGTACTTTTGCTAGAACATTATTGACGATCTGTCGATAGATTTGTGCAAAACTCTGTTCAAAACCATCTTTAACATCTTGAAAGATTGCATGTGCATTCTCGTTAATTGTTTTTAAAATCTCTTGTGATAATTGTTGATTGCCATGGATGACATTTTCAAAATAATAATTAATATTTTCCGGTTTCATACGGAATTGATAATCCGTTACACGTATATGTGTTCTATTGTTTTTCTTATGATAACGTTCACATTTTACTTCATGTTCAGCTAATAAATTGATAAAAGTATTATTACATTTACCATGACCATTTACGGGTAAGATTAACACTTGGCCGGTGATACGGTAATCAGAGACCATACTCAGGATGGGGGTTAATGCTGTTAATTTCCATTGACACTTATCACCCCCGATCTTGGCACTGAAAAAGGGGCAAAAGTTTACAATCAGAGTGCAACTAGGCGAGAGAGACACTGCTCGAATAGAGTGCACTCCATATGTTCTGTCTTGTGAAATGGTGCGGCTTTAGTTAAATTTAATTGCCGTTGGTGCAACTGATACTCACTTTATATTTTTGATGAGTGTCTGTGTTATTCCATGAAGATTAATGTTTTCGTAATGTTGTTTCAATGCAACTGTTCCACCACTAGTATCGTCTAGATCCAGTTGTTCAACAAAAAACGGCTCTAAACGATTAATACCTAGTTCTGGATAGCCGTTAGCAAATTTTTGCATGGAATTTGTTATACTGCGTGCAAAACATTCGTTAAATTTTGGATCATTTTTATGACACACTTCAACGTAAGAAGCTAGAAACAAGAATTGTTGTTCGATAAGGATGTCTCCACACACAGCGTATAGCTTATTTGCGTAGAGGAATAATAAACAAACCATGTTATTGTTTATTGATACATTTTTCTCGGGTATAATACAGATTGAAGTGAAACAGATGTATCAGAGAGCAGTCGTTAGGAAAAGAATAGAGTTTGTTCTGTTCTATTCTGACCAATTTGTAGGTGAGTTAAATAAATAAACATTCTCTATTTCTTTCCTAACGACTGCTTTCTAATACATTTGTTTCACTTCAATCTGTATTATACCCGAGAAAAATGTATAAATAAACAATAACATAGTTTGTTTATTATTGCACTACGCAAATACGCTATACGCTGTGTGTGGAGACGTCCTTTCTGATCAATAAAATCGATAAACAAATGGAATACTTACGTAAACGTTTAGAGTTAACAACAATAACACTATTAATAATCAAAATTAATGATAAAAATAGGAAACTTAATGAGAACATGATGATTTTTGGTGGATGGAGAATTTGCCAGATTGGATCACTTAATAGTTGGCTCTTAAATGATCTTTTGACCGAAATTTGGTGGCTTTAAATAGGTATTCCGAAAAAAAAACTATATAATTAATATATACAGATGTAAGAAAAGGTGAGAAAAAAAGGTGGATAAACAATTAAAAATGAATTAAAGAGAATATAGATATAATATTCAGACAAGTTAATGGTCAAGGTTCTCTTCTCTTCTGAAAATTTCCATCAATGAAAACAATATAATTCTAGAAGAAGGAACACGAAAAAACATTATTAATATATTTATAAACAATACAGACAGGCTTGTATTTTAATAAAATAATAAATAAATTGCGTAATTAGTTGAATTTGTATATTTTTTTTACGTAAAAAAAGCTACTTATTTGCTTAATTTTTTGCAATTATAAACTATTGTTGTTGTTAGTTTTTCTCCTGTTTTTTTGACTACAACCGGTATTATATAGTTTATTGTTTCATTATTTCTCATTGTATTTGAAACTGTAATTTGGAAATTAACCAAACATAAACATCAAACCGTTTAATTAATATTACCAGTGCCAGAATTTTCCCCTAAAATAGTTATTTTACAATACAAAAGTCGATACATATAACGGAATTTATGCAATCCATACGTTAAGGTTAACGGTAACGTGAAAGTCTATCAATGCTATTGCGCGCAATAACGTATTGATTGAGTTAACAGTATTTGTGGGTCAGTGGGTTCCCCACTATCTTGGAAGCTTGTGACGTCATATTTCGTCAGACAGTTATGGTGGGAAGGTAACGAGTATGACGTCATTGTTTCTCGACAGACTGAAAATGATGCCATATTCTGTCCAAAGTGATGGGGTGAATGTCGGCCCATTGCTGACGGTAATGATAGAAATTCTTGGTTTGTTTAGTGATCATAGTGTTCTAACAGGATTTAGCGCTAACGTATAGCTTGCGAAAACTCTCAAATGATAAGAGAATATGTTCAGTTTTATCAAAATACTATAAGAGGGAGCGGTACTTCTGAAAGAACTTCACGAAAGATATATTCGAGTGTAAATAGAAAAATTCTTATCAAATCTTATCTTGTGTTTAATCTAAATCTAACTTGCAATTAGTTAAATGGTTTCATAATGAGATCATGTCCGTTTCCTATCTTTTTCGGTACATTTACAACATTTTTGCTCCTAAGAATCCCATATTTAGTCAAATATACAGGCTGTCCCAGCAAACAATTCTCGGATCTCCAATCCGTCTGTATGTCACAGTCTTGTAATTCCTTCATTCTTCCTTGTTTTGCGATGAAATTTTACAGGTAGGTACATGCTTTTAATTAGCCCACAGACAGAAATTGCAAGAAACAAACTTTTTAGGGCTCTACTTGTACAACACCCCGGCTTGCTTTCGTTGGAACATCCTGTATAACTCTACTTGATCGATCCTGAATCATCCAAAAAATGCGAGCAACCTTATCTTATCACTAGTAATAGTCAATACGCGATTTAGAGATATTTAGTAGGTGTGAATGTGTTAGAGGTGTCTAAAGTGGAAATAAAAACAACCCAAAAAAAAAACAATGACATCAAACACCGACCGACACCAAGAATCCATACCCTTAACACCCACTTCTGAATATTATCGAAGTATTTTCGATCGAGTAAGTCGATTATTTTATGTTTTTTCGAATTTCTATTGATCGACTAAAGAAAACCCGTAAATTTCTTGCTGGTAGGTAGATGAAAATGGTGATGGTTACATCAATGTCACTGAATTACATCATATGATCCGTAATGATGATGTCCGTGATCGACCAATACCACGACATTTAGTCCAACGTATCTTAAGCATGTCGGATACGAATCGTGACGGACAATTATCATATGATGAGTTTGTAACGATGTTGAATAATCCAAATTTGGAGGGTTTATTTGGGAAATATGTAAAGAAATATGTAAATTTCGTTGTACCAAGACGTAATTATGGTTTAGTACAACGGGATGGTTTATATGAAGATCAATATACATGTTGGCCACCAAAATTAGGAATGATATTAATATCATTGATTGAATTGTGTTTCTTTTTAATTGATGAATTCTGTGAGAAAGATTCAACGAGATTTGCCACCGGACCAATGGCACAATTGTTTATTTATAATCCGGCGAAACGCTATCAAATATGGAGATTTCTAACCTACATGTTCGTCCATATTGGGTAATTTTCGTTCGAGTGCCGAAACGCTTGGACACCCCTTGATGAGCACTACTTTGGCACTAGGGCTATCCAAGTGCCGAAACGCTAAAGGTGGCCCTTGGACACCCCTTCATGGTGCTAACCTGATTCCCCCTACCACCTAATTGTTGTATTTCTCATTGTAGACACCTTCATTTGGTTGTCAATCTGGCTGTACAGATCTTCATTGGTGTACCATTAGAGATGGTACATGGTTGGTGGCGGATTCTATTGATTTATACAGCCGGTGTTCTAGCCGGTTCTTTAGGCACATCAATAACTGACACCAGAGCTAAATTAGCTGGTGCTAGTGGTGGTGTTTACTCGTTAATTACAGCACATATTGCTAGTATTATAATGGTACTAACTTTATAGTTAGAACCTTTTTGGTTGATGTTACTGATTATTAATCTTTTTGTTTTTTCGTAGAATTGGCGGGAAATGACATTTCCTGGTGTACAACTAGTTATATTTTTATTGATAACAAGCGTCGATGTTGGTACATCGATTTATAATCGTTATATACAAAATGTTAATGAGCATGTTGGTTATGTGGCACATTTTGCTGGTGCTATTGCTGGTCTACTAGTTGGTATTAATGTTTTAAGAAACTTAAAAGTCACCAAAAAAGAGACAATTCTATGGTGGATCTCAATATCGATATTTACAATATCAATGCTAATTATGATATTGTGGAATATATTTTATGATGACTATTTCCCACCACCAATCTATTAAACTTTCTTTACGTAACACTTTTGTACAATTTTTTTATATATTTAATAAAAAAAACAGTCATTTTTTCGAAAGTCTATAATTATTTTATCATCCAAACGCGCCAGTGTGATGGCACCTTTAGCATTTCGCTATTTGGACACCCCTGACCTAAAAACTGAAGACACATCTCCACACAACTGCGTAGCGACCACTAGCGACTCAACATTCGTTCAAGCAAGTAGGGATGGCCAAACTGTATTATGATCACTACACATGTGCAGTGTCGTCCAGTATAAAATGGAATGTGAAAGCTATGCCGAAATAATTATGGGGGAATGGCGTTTTTTTTTGCCCAGAACTTAAAAATAACAACAACATATGGGTCGATAAATCGACTCTGTTAGAAAAATTTTATTTTAAAAATAAATTTTATTCTATAAAATATACGATAACGGCAAGCTTCGAAATATCTTGTACTTTGTAGATTAAATTATCAAAAATTCTTTATTGAAATCGCCTGAAAAAACTGAAAATTCTCGATTTTTGCCAGTCATTTATTTGTGTGTCTTTGTGTCGAATACTCGTAGAGCGTAGCGATTTTATTAATATTTTATTAGAAAAACAAGTGATAGTTTGTGTAAAAATGTCAGGAAAAGAGAATATTAAACCAAGTGCGTGAATATATAACGTAATTTCATTAAAACTCAGTTAAATTTAACGTCCCGTTATAGATAAATAACGTATAGCTAATAATAGGTTCTTACATTATCGATTTATTTAACAATTAAATTTAACTGTCGTTGATGAAATCCACTACACTATTATAGAAGAATCACACAAAAATTCTTCAATTTCTTTCTATTTTCCAGCCGTTGCAACCGGTGCAATACCGAAAACTCGAAGAACAACAACAACAAGGTAAGTGTTATATGATAATAACAAAAATCTATCGAATGTCCCACCGAAAACCACCTCTCTTATTATATAATACACATAAAATAGATCCAATTGAAACTATAAAAACAAGGCGGTATTTTCTATATACACCGTGTAACTGAAATCCCCCACGTAATTCAAACCACTGATAGTCCAAGTAATAGGGGGTCGTTGTGGCCCCATTTTCGAGGAAAAAAAAACAGTTTGAGAGCCGATGGAATCGAATTTTGTAGTTCAAGGCCATGGCAATCTGATACTGTCTTCTTATGATGATAACGTTATGGCAGATTAGTAATTGTCCAGTGACCATCAAACAATCAAATTCCCATATATGTAGATAATGAGGTTTGAATATTGTAAGGGATTTCAGTTACACCCTGTATAACAAAAAAAATATATATCGAATGTCCTACCGAAAATTACCTCACTTGTCCAACTATTAACATGAGTATTTAAAAGATGAAATATTTATAATCAATAAGAGCTAATTGAAACTGTGCGAATAAGGATGGTGTTTTCGCTGGAACACTACATATGTATACATAAAGGTCCATAATTGGATTTTTTCGACAAATTATAGAAAACAGAAAACGGACAATCCGAAAACTGGGACATCTACTAACAGACCACGTAAGTTTACGGTTTTTTTCTTTATAGCACTTTTCATTTGATATTTTTTTGGCGGGAAAATATTAAGGTCCCCAGGGAGAAGAATCAAATCCTAGGAGAAATCCCANACGAGTTAATAATAACACTAACAATTCAAAAACACCGAGACCTAGGCGTAAAATAAATAATCCGAATAAGAATAATAGTAATAATAATAATAACAATAATAATCCATCATTGCCAATTAAAATAAAAGGTAATTCGGTTAACTGATTTATCATTTTGAATCAAATTTTATTAAATATTTGTTTATTTTTTCTTTCTAAAAAAAAAGTGGAACAAGATTTCGAACAGGAAAACATTACCGACAATGCCATCGCCAATGCTAATCATAATACTAATGCTAATAATTATGATGAGACATATGAAATGATTAGAACCATTCTACCTGATGCTGATCCAGATTTTATTGCACATTTATGCCGCGACCACTGCAACAATTTCCTCGGATTAACCGAAACTCTAAATAATGCACTTGAAAAGAAAAATTACCCGAAAATCAGCGAAAAAAAACAAAGAGTATCTTTAGAACGTGAACAATATACCATCAATTTCAATATTGAAAATTTCCTAAATCAAGTGCCCAATCCACGAGATTATTTCTCGACGAATTCTTATCAACAACAATTAGATTGGAATACCAAAGATTTTCTGAATTATCTATTTCGTTCAATATTTCCATTAATTAAATGTCGAGAAATGAATGAAACCATACGAACAAATAATTATAATTTTCGTCAAATTTGGAAAATTTTGGAGGGAAAGTCCGACCTAATCTATATCGATCCTCAGCTTGTTCAGAAATTATATCCAGAAAATGGCAATTTACTATTATTACAAGAGGTAGGTGGTATTATTAAGCGGTGGACTGTGACGTCATTACTACGTAGTTGTGATGTCACGCTACGTCAACCAGTGCGAAAACTTGATCCGCTCTTTAGTTATCAGTTTTCCGTTTTTTTTTTCTCTTCCAAATAGATCGCGTATTGTTTTCATGAAAAGGAAATTGAAGATTTCATCCGGAACCGTGATGAAGCATCGGATGCTGAAATTGCTCAAGCCATCCAAACCAACAGCATGAATACATGCTTATGTTGTTATTCCGATGAAATTCTACCACGTTACACATTTTTCTGTACAAATGGTTGTTTGTTTTGTCGAGATTGCATCGTAAAAGGTGTACAGATCGAATTGAGTGAAAACAAATTAGATTTCCCATGTTTGCAACGCTGTGGGGCTGATTTCGATCTACATACTTTACAGGTAATTCACTTACACTTTCTTTTTTGTTGTTGTTTTCTTACAGAAACAAAAATTGATGCGTTTTTTTTTGTTGTCTCGAGTTTAGATTGTGCTGCCATCCAACTTGTTTTCGAATATACGACAAAAGAAAGCGATTGCTGATGTACGTGCAGCAGAAATTGATGGATTAGAAACGTGTCAATATTGTGAATTTGCAATGATCCCATCCGAGACTGATAAGATTTTTAAATGTTTAAACCCGGAATGTATGAAAGAAACATGTCGATCATGTAAAAAACCAGCACATCTACCATTCAAATGTAATGAGATTGAAGATGATGCAGAAACTCGGGCACGTACATTTGTTGAAAACCAGATGACCGAAGCTCTGTTACGGTAAGAAATTTGGGTTTGTCTGTTTATAGCGAGACCTCGCCATACTCATGCTAAACGCTAAATCCTGATGGAAAGAGATAAGGTTATCTATAAGGTTGACTGTCATTGTACGTGTGCCAACATCTCCCTATGGGGCTTGTTCACCCCCCACTCAAATGGTGGGAAATTGCGTCATTGCTTCCACCATTTGGGTGGGGGAAAATTATGGTTCTGAACAATTTGAATGATAGGGTGCTTATACTTCTAACATCTAGAGGGTACTAGTAATTTTGAGCATTATAAGGGATACGTTGACAATGTTCAAACAGGTAGCACCCTCTAGACGTTAAAAGTATAAGCGCCCTAGGTTCAAAACCATAATTTTCTCCCACGCGAATGATGGAAGCAATGGCGCAATTTCCCAAAATTTGAGTGGGCGATGACAAGCCCCATTGCTAGGGTCACATCGCTCGTTAGTTGGAAATGCGCCTACTGCACAGGTGTAGCTGCACTCCGGCATTGCCGCCGTTTTCTAGGCACTTGGCCAACGAGGCGATCCTCCATTTTTGTGTATTTCCATTTTTTCTTTTTATTTCACATTCGATTTTTTTCTTTTTTAGGGTATGTTATAAATGCAAATTGAAATTTTATAAACAGGATGGCTGTAATTTTATGCATTGTGTCTGTGGTGCTAGTATGTGCTATATTTGTCAACAACCAATTACCAGTTATGATCATTTCAGTAACAATAATGATCCAAATAGAGATCGAACCAAGTAAAAAAAATCTTAATTTATTTAACTTATTGAATCAATCTATTAATAATTAATAAACAATAATTGTTTTAGATGTCCGCTCTACACGGATATGAACGAAATACATAAAAATGCTATACTTGAAAGAGCTACAAAAGCTAAACAAGAAGTCGGTGATAAATTGAAAAATGATCCGACAAAAGATTTAGAGAAATTTTTTGGAAACAAACGTTAATAGAAAAAAAACAACTGGTATAATTGGTATTTGTGATTAATTCTTTTATTATAAGTATTACTAAAAAATTGTCAGTTATTATTTGTATTTTTATCAATTATGATCAATTTATTAAATTTTCACACTTGCTTTGTTTGTTTCAACCAGTCAACTAATCAGTCTATTCATTCTTATATCTATGGTTAATTGATCGTGTCGATCTATGTGTATTAAGTCAATAGTACTTGGACAGCTACCGTTTCTACCCATCAGATAATGTCGAAGTGTTCGTAACTATTCGGCTGGTAGTTTTTCCCTTTTAATCATGGCACAGGATCAGTGCCAGCGTAAGGTATTTAATATTCCCTACAAACCTTTACTCCTTTACAGTTTTCTTTTACGTTATCCCTAGAAACGGTCCTATTTTCTTGCAGCCGAACATTGACGAACAGTTTTGCATTATCTGATGACTAGACAAAGCTGTCAAAATCGTATTTGACACTAAAATGACAGCTGTCAAAATGTGAGTGATAACAGGCGTTATCAGTAGAAATCTCCAAAGATTATTTGTGATTTAATTACGTAACGATTTAATTAATTACGTAGAATACAAGGGGGCGGGTTAAAGGGGGTGAAAAAATGATAACAATACCATTGATAAAAGTAAATTAACCTAACCACAAATTTGATTTTTTTTGTTGCTCTGTCATTGCCGGTCAGGTCCGTACCGTATTGATTTTCCACCCACGACGACAATAATAATAATTTTATCAAAATTTGTGCAAAAAATGATGAATTTAACAGTGATTGATGATGGTGGTGGTGGTGCTGGTAGTGCAACAATTGATAATTTATATCCAGCACTAACACAATGTTTCATAATCATTTTATGTGGTTATATTGCTGGACGTATGAATTTAATATCAGAAACGGAAGCAAAAGGTTTCAATACATTCGTTGGTACATTCTCATTACCATCATTAATATTTATGAGTTTGGCACAATTGAATTTAACACAAATCAATTGGTTATTTCTATTATCAATTCTTATATCAAAAACAATCATATTCTTATCAGTTATTATTATAACATTATTAATTAATCGACCATTAAATTATGGACGTGCTGGGATATTTGCCATATTTTGTACACAAAGTAATGATTTTGCAATTGGATATCCGATAGGTAAGAAAAATCGTGGTCGACAGTCGCTCTGATTTGATCCCGATCAAGTAACCATGACGTAATTGACATTTGATTTCCAGTGGCGGCACTATATAAAACCACCCATCCTGAATATGCTTCATATCTATATTTAATGGCACCAATCAGTTTGGCAATATTGAATCCAATCGGTTTTATCTTTATGGAAATCAATAAACTTAATAATGGTATAATAAATGAGGAGGAATTATTAATAAATGGTGAATTAATTGATAATCAACAACAATATCAAAAGAAATTCAAACTATTCATATCGGTGATTAAAAGTATTATTTTAAATCCAATTATATTAATGACAATATTGGGTATATTGGGTAATTTGGTATTTCAACATAAAATACCCATATATTTGAGTGGTGTATTGGATGTATTAGGATCAGCATTTTCTGCAAGTGCATTGTTTTTATTAGGTTTACGGATGGTAGGGAAAGTACACAAATTACGTGGTGCCACTTTAGTACTACCTGGTATCCTAATTATGGTAAAATTGTAAGTTTTATTCAAATCCCATTAACAATTTATTATATTTTTGTGTATTTTTTTTAAAGAATTGCTTTACCATTAATTACACGTGAAGTAATTAGTTTAATTCATGCTGGTTATAATGAGAGTGAAACGGTTGATTTGAGTACGTATGGATTTTTATATGGAACATTCCCATCAGCACCTACAGTGTTTGTTTTTGCCACCCAATACAATATTGATGTGGATTTGGTAAGTGTGACGCCACTGTCCATGTCACATGATTAGACGGGAACTATAATGATTGGTTGATTTTGACATTTCGTCTAGTCACGTGATACAAAACCATACTGTTAGTATTATTGTGGTTATATTTCAGATTGCTAGTGCAATGGTTGCTTGTACATTCATTAGTGCACCATGGATGTTCGTATCAGCAAAAATGATAACAATCACCAATACAGATCCATCCGATTATATAAAACAATTAGATTCATTCACATTAGATATTAGTATTTTAGCAATTATTGCCTGTTTTTGGGTAATAATCGTATTTATATTAACCAAGAAACTAACAAAGTTACCACATCGTATAACAACATATTTGATCTCGTCACAGGTAAAAAACTATTCCGTACTTAAGTTATATCGTTTCAGTAAATGTTACTTTTTTAGTTGTTAAGTTGTTTGGGTGCAATCTTATGGAATACATTACAACAAAAACAAGGCTGGCCTGGTTATATACAGTTTTCATTGTTTACCATTGGGGTATATAGTACCCGATTATGGACAGCAATACTAGCTGTTACATTATTATTTTTACAATGTCGTAGTTTATGTTATGTTCTACAATTACAACCGGTATTTATTCTAATCGGTTGGGGACTACCGGTTGTTCTAACCGTAATTCTTTTATTATTCGATCAAAAAAGTACCACCCCGTTTGATAAGAGCAATCCGAATTTTGCGTATGGTCCTGCACAGGCCATTGTAGCCGTTTCATTGTTAGTCCTATGTTTTATTGGTGAGTTGATTGTGTAAATTTTGCGGTAACATAGGTCAGGTCAAGTCACAGACATCAAGTGAAGTGAGGCGGTCTAGTCTTGCTACTATAGACCAATGAGTGAAGAGGTAAGAGTCGATGATTGCCGAATTGAGGCGAATTGAGCTCGTGACTGTCGTACATGTTACCGCAAAGTTCAGATTGATCTAGGAGCGATTGTCGAACCTGTTTTTTTTTTTGTTTTTTAGTTACTGTTGGTTGTTTGATTTTGCATCAACGTTACCGCGATCGCCAATCAGCCTATTTGGATTTAGCTCATGATGTGTCTGAACAAACAACACCATCCAGTAGTAGTACGGCAGAAATTGAGACAAATATCGAAAGTTCGAATCCTGGTACTAGTAGTGATAATGGTTATAGTCCAGGACGTGGTAATAAATGTGGTAATTTACCAACAATTAATGAAGGTTGTTGTGAAGATAGTCCGGTTGTTGATATTGAAGATCTATTTGGTAAAGTTGTTGTTGATCATGATGATGATGATGATTATAATGGTGATAATGATAATGAGAATGATAATCATATAAAGTATTTAGTACCGGATGATCAACAAAATTTATGTCCATCACGGTTTGGTTGTGGTGGCCCGAAACGGCAACAGTGCCAGGGTATTGTCCGGCAGTACCAACAACAAATCGACAACGACTTGGAATATATTGAAGAAGATCCAGAACTGCATGAACCGCAAATTTTACGACACACCATCCTATTAATTATACTTCTCTATTCGATGTTTGTGGTAAATTTTGGCGCCAAAAAAACACCACTATACTTTAGTACTAAAATTGACTAATTTTTAGGGTTTAGCCTTATCGATTTGGACATTGGTAATGGAACAAATGTCCGGTATTTATATTGAATTATCATTTCTGGATGCAACATTAAATTTCGGCCAAAGTATTATCGTTCTAGCGATTTTCGGTTTAGAAACCAAAGAGATTGTTTTACCAATTTTGAAATATTGGCGTAAATTATGGTATAGCGGTAATACATTAATGTTACCAAATTGGCATGAATTATCAATCGAAACCAGACATATTTGTGATCAATTTGTAACGCATCATTTAGAAAATTGTCGATCAGCTATTGCTGCTGATAAACGTTGGCGGATTAAAGTAAGTCATTGGAAATGTGCCGCTCTACAGTCAATTACTAGACTGCTTGCGCAGTTTATACGTTAAGGCGACTCTTAGCGTATATGCTCGAGAGGGAGTTTCCGCTGTATATACGTTAACGCTACGCTTTTTGTTTCAGATCTATCGAAAAGTGTTTACTGGCCATCAGCTAGTTGATTGGCTGATTGATGTTGGCTTAGCTAGAGATCGTGGTGAAGCTGTGAATTATGCACGGCATCTAATTGAAGGTAAAGTTCTAAAACACATCAATGGTGTTTATCATTTCTACGATCGAAATCTGTTATATACGTTTGTTTAAAAAAAAAACGAAAAAAAAATTGAAACCAAAATCAAAAGTTGTTTAGAGGTATTTTTTTATGACTATTTTATCAATGTGTGTACCTGGTTTTTTAAGGGTAAACCAAAAAAATAAAGAAAGACAACGAAGGTAATAAAATGCGATAGATATATCTCGTTGTTGTGTAGAATTTCATAGTATTATTAATAGGGACGCTTTATATATTTATTTATTTATTTTTAACTTGAATCAGACAATGAAATTCCTTTCAAGTTGTGATAAAATTGTAACGTTTTTCGGTAGAATCTTTTGGAAAAAATTCAATCAATCAAAATATAAGGTTTGTTCCAACTAGTAGTTATAGTTTTGGAACATACCTATAGTATGATGAACGTACGTCTGTGATAGATAGTGCACTAACGCCATCTATAGAGATTTTATTTTATTGTGATTTGTTTTCTAAAGAGAATAAATATATTTCCGTTATTCTAATAATAATTGTAAGAGATGGATTGAATATTTTCCAAATTATTCTCAGGTTTTTAGAGGATCTGTTTTTGTTTCCCCTCACCCCAAAAAAACTATGTATATAATTGACGGCCATATTATATACATAAGTATTAAGTCTGATTTTAGACAATATGTAGTTGTGAATGTTGTGGTTATTGTTGGCAAAATAAAAATAAAATACAAGAAATTGTAAAGAGTTTTCTTTAGGATCCCTTTCCAACTTCATTGTAACTTTTTTTCTTGTACCGGTAGTGTAAAGCCTGCTTTAGAGATTTTAATGGGTGGATTCCATCCCTTTATTTTGTTTGGTGGCGTGTAGCGTCATAAGAATGTTTCTTCTGACAGCTAGAGGGCGCTGTCTAACGATATTGAGGTAGTGCCATCTAGACGCCGGAAGTATAAACACCACTACCAATTCAAGCTACTTTCCCGCCACAATAGTTTTTGGCGGGAAAAGACCGCACATCATGAATTGTAGTATCAAATGTGCATTGGTAATGTAATTGTTAAACGATTTAATAAAGTTTTCTTGAAATAAATCTTATCATCGATACTTATCATGGTACAGTGTAGTTACAAACTGATCTCGGCTCAATCTGAGACCGACTACCGAACGTGCTCTAATATAATATAAAATCCGATATTATAAGTAAAGAAAAAAGTATCAATATATTCAAAACAAATAAACAAAATTGGACACAAACACATTGATTTTCATCAATAATTCAGTATCTACCAACCAACAAATAAAACAAACAGATAGTAACGACACAAATATCTAACACTTTCGATTATTTGATGGTTCAATCGAATAGCACTCCCATCATAATAATGATGATAACATCAAATTCACCAACGATTCTAACAATACATTCAACATTATTCCAAATAATCGAACCATTAATTATTGTTACAAGATCATGTGGTTTTCTACCAATCGAATTTCATCGATATGGTAATATTTATTTGGTAGAAAAATCGAAGAAATTCTGCATCTACAGTTATATTTTAGGCATTTTCTTATGTATTTAAAATGAAGTTTTAATATACAGTGTGATCTAGAAAATTGACAGTCAAGTGTACCTACCATTATGATAAACGTATGTCCTGGCGTACGGATTAGTTCAGATAGTTGAAGCAAAGATCTGAATAGATGGCGCTACCATAGTAAACAGCTGAACTATTACGCATATATGGACATACGTTTATCATGGCACACTTTGATCCTAAATTTTATCGATCACACTGTATAGATTTGTGTTTATTTGAATTTTTACCGATCATTTTTAGCATGTTCATCGATTGCTGGTCTATTTGTCGATATGACTTCTACAGATCCAGTCCGTTCGTATAGTGGTGCTGGCACATATGTTGTCTTATCAGATATGGGTGAAATAATAATTTCCTATTTTATAATAATGATAACAATACCATTTAAATTGGGCAATTTTTGGAAATGTTTGAATTGTTTACAGAAATTCGATCATTTAGTATCGGATCATAATGAGAATTTCCAACAAATACGACGAGTTTCTATAAAATTTATGGTATGGTTTTTAGGTCTAACAACCATAAATTTATGTTATGACTTTATTATTTGGGCAACGAGAAATCAAACGAAAATATTACCATTTCTTTTAAGAAATACCGCATTTTATTTGGTGTATTTATTGATTTTTGTCCCAGAACTACTGTATTGGCAATTGAATCGTTTGATTCAAGATCGACTATGTACTATCAATAAACAGTTGAAAGTCTACCTGATTACAACAAATAACAAACGAAAATCGACTGATAAACCTTTAGATTTATATGGGGACACTATTGCTAAATTTATGCAACTCTACAATTATTTACACGAAGCTGTCGATGCTAATAATGATTTCTGTGCAATTAGTGTTTTGGTAAATTGATTTTTCTACTTGATGAACAGCAGAAAATAATCCCAATTTTTAATTAAAATCAAATGAAAGATGGGTATTGATAGACTTTTTTCCTTTATCGGTTAATCCCTAATCAAATCGTTAACAAAGGGCTTGTTTTTAAATATGGTGATAACCCTGAAGAAGTGGCGATCTGCCCGCGAAACGTTGGCAAGTTGTTGTTAATGGTCTGATCTAGTGATTAATTAAAGAAGAAAAAAGTCTATCAAAACCCATCTTTAATTTAATTTCAATTGTAATATATTCTGGACACAATTTTCACTATTTTTAATCTCAATTTTTAGTTAATTCTGTTTAGTTGTCTACTCCATCTGGTTGTGACGCCATATTTCTTTTTAACTCTAATCACGACCGGTGGTAATCTCAAATTTATTCTATTGGATGCTTTCTGGATCTTGTTGCATGTCAGTCGATTATTGGTGATTGTTGAGAGTTGCCAACGGTGTCTCGATCAGGTAAATTTTTTTTTTAGGTAAAAATCGAGATTTTTGAGCCTTTTCTTGATTTATTCCAGCATCAAAATACTGTTAGTCTGGTTTATCAATTGTTGACGCAAAATTATATCGAAGATACTAAAGAATGCGTATGTATCCATGGCTTAATATACAGGGTGACCTGGTTTATCAAGTCGCTATCGTAGTAGCTGGTGCTGTCGCTGCGCCTGCGCCCACGACAGCGCCTTTATAAACCAGTCCTTAACCCATCATCGTATCTCAACTGAATTGTAACACCAGGTTACTTGACAATTATTGAGCTAGCTTGATGCGACTTTAACTGGGACACCCTGTATATTTTGATGGGAAATTTTCTAAATTATTACAATTTTCTTGTAGTTGAGAATGTTTGCATTACAATTATCATGTAAGAAATTAGTTTTCACTTCATTTTCATTGCTGAAAATTAGAAGATCTTTATTGACAGCGGTACTATCTCAATATTTTGGTACAAATAGTACACAATAATTGTATCTGAAATTGTTAATTTTTAGATTGCCAGTGCTGTTGGTACATTTGTAGTGATTCTATTCCAATTTGGAAGTCTAGGAACTAGTCGTCATTAATTATTTTTTTATCAATAGATAGTAAGTAGCTGAACTATGACGCACGCGAGAACATACGTTTGTCACGGGGCACACTTTGACCATAATTTTTTTTTTCGATCGCTCTGTATAACAAGTTAGAATTGTTTCATGATTCTGTAAAGCTTCAGAATTCTGTAAATATGTATTAATATTATTATCAAATAAATTGCTAATCGAGGTGGTTAAGACTTTATTTAAAGCTGAATGAAGATTTACAGGCGGAAACTATCTATTATTTATTCATCCATTGCTGCTGAAGTTGAAGCTTCATTATTCTGTAAAAAATTCTTCACATTAATAATAACAATAGTAATAGGTAACAATTGTAATAAATGATTACTTGTCTGTTCTGACATTCATGTGGTGCACATCTGCATGCATTTGTGCATGGTTGATATGTTTTCCGACAACGGCAATTTCTGGTACAATTACTTGATGAGCAATTGCAACTATTATCATCTGCACTAGCCTTCTGGAATAGGATATATTTTTTTAAGAAAACACAAAATACATAAAGATAAAAAAAGCGAATGTCAAGCTTATAGGTATTACCAGAACACGCTGTAATTTCCTGTTCAAGTCCTCCTTTTCCGCTAGTAATCGCCTATTTGCCGCATATAAACCTTGTATTATATTCCTGGCCTCTTTTAATAAATTCTCATTTTTTTCTAGGGTTCGTAGGTATTAGTTGCTCAACATTTTTATCACTCATTTTCGAAAAAACTAAAGGAACAAACACTCTTTATTAAGCAATATTTTTCGAATTGATTCTTACAATTAGAAAAATTGAAGTAAAAACTGCGAACTGCGAACTTTGATAATACAACAGGATAATTTAGTTGCAGTTAATTGACTTTACTGCATCTAGAAGGGAGTTCTGCATTCCTTATCGATGATAAGATATGATAAGTAATGCACAATATTAATCGAACATATGATTAATATTAATAATTACTTATAACTTGTCCTAATTTGTGATTCTATGATTCTAATAGTTCCGGTTCCAACACATTTGAAAATAGTAGATTTTCTTATAATTTTGTACTCCTTCCTTGAATAAGATAGACCCTTAAATATATCTACTTACACATACCTAAGGCCTTATAGCGTCTTGTAGACCTTTTTGGTTTACCTACCGAAGACCGTACTCTGATAGCACCCGTTGTTTTTTCTAATTATGCACTTTCAAAGTTTCGTGTACAAATGGTGGATGCGCCGGGCGACAATCTTGTCCTGCTTGACTGTACTTGTCTTCTACTAACAATAAGTTATTATTAAGGAGCGGATAGTCACTACCTCTATGAAACAATGAACGATACTTATACTAAGTGAGACCGTAACTATAGAGCGGTATATTTATATTTAAATATAAACAAGTCGTTTAAAAAAAAAAAAACAACCTATTTACGGGCAGTTAAGCGTGGTCTCTACACAAAAACTACTTTGCTACTGTCCGGGCATAGAATTATCTTCAAGAAAAGCAAACTTTACTAAAGATTCATGGCACATCTCTTGCCAGAAACACGCGGCTAACTACTCCACTGCTGTCCCGGGCTGAATGTTGGAAATGTTGGTCACCCTACACTCAAGTAGTGCACAACATCGATAGAAGAAATGCTAGATTTCTTATATTTCTTACAATTTTTTCTCATTTGTCGTTGAAGATAATGATGGTTTTATAAAAATAGTGGATACGGATACAGATACCGCCGGATAATCTATGCTCTACTGTATAGAAACCAGCTGTAAGAATGTGTACAACAGCACCATCTTTTGGACAATAGTTAACTTACAATTTAGTCGCTATATAGATATCTATGAAACAATCTGTAGATGTTGACGAATAGTTTGGCGATTCACCGTAAGATGGATCTCAATCAGTTCAAGATTTAATTAATTTTTTTTCAATTAAATTAAAAATTCGGATTTAAAAAAGGGTTGTTAATAACCCTTAATAATTTATTATCAAGAGATCATCATTAGTTGGCTTTGTTTTTTTCAATCACGATCACAAAAAAAGGGATGATTTGCTTATTCACGGCGCAATCAACCATTTTTCTGCTTTAATTGAACTTGAATATCGATAACTAAACAACAAAAACAACAACAAGCGAATAGAAAGCCTGCCGTTGTTGCTCTATCTATTGCCGGTCTTCTTCTCTCTACTAATGGAATGTTAAACATCTGTATAGTGGCGCCAAGTCCTCACCAAAGAGACAACATCAAGTCGGCGGCGATATAAACAGAGACAAAAATAATTTAAAGAAAATACTAACAATGAGATGAAAAAAGAACGAAATAGATGGTGGTGGAGAAGTTTTAATAAATTTACAAATACCTAACTACTAGGAACAAAAAAAAAAACAAAAAAACAAATGACGATCAAGAATTCCGAAATAAAGGGGTCCGATTTTGATTGGACATATGTATAGTTGTTGCTATTGTTGTAATTTTAGGGGTGAGATCTTGTCGATCAATTAAAACTGGGAAAAAAATTAATTTGATAAATTAGTTGGCAACGACCGCACACACTAACATAAAACAAAAGTAAAACGAAAAAACACAAGTCAAAGGTGACTATGATTAAAGGGAGGGCGATTGTATGTATGTACATATATGCAAAACAAAACTAAAACCACGGCTTGCTTTGATGGTATGACAATTACACCACACACACACACACACATATATAGTATAGTTAAAAATAGAAATAATCAAAATAGGGACAATGGTAATGAGGACAATTGCAATTGATTAGTGCGGGTGTAATTGATGAGTTGACCTTTAATAATAATGATAATAATAATAATGGGAAAGTTTCCGTTTTTTCTCTTCTTCTTTGTTTCTTGTTATCATTATCATTATCATCATCATTTTTGATAATGACAATTTAATAATAAAACTTTACTAAATACATTTTTAATGAATAATCATCTAATTTCCTATCGTTGTACTGCCCTTCGATTTTCTTTTCCAAACAACAAATATAATGACCCAAGATAAACACTATAATCATCTTCACCTATCAGTTCTAGTGTAGTTCTAGTGTTTTTTCCAACGAATTAGCCTTCTAAACAATTCATTATTATATTGGCCCCAATTTTTTTCGGGGTGTATTTTATCATTTGATTTTCAACAAAAAAATTTTTTTATTGAGATGATCATAGGAGGCCGTTCCTGACGACACGATAATTACTAGTTTGGAGTCAACTAGAAGGGAGGTCTATTATAAATCTATTACCACAATAGTAACAACAACAACAACAACAACAAAAAAAGATATTAGGGGAGTTTGTAAATTTTTTTTCTGATATTGGTGAACATATTAATGATTCTGGTCGTCGGCCACCTATGTCGATCGTTTTTCAGCCTTTTTCCAGTTGTAATATGTATGTTGGTTGGAGAAGTTATGGTAATAAGGGACATACACACACACACACACATATACACGAACACATAGCACAGAAGGCGGACCTGTGAACCGGCTCCCAAAGGCCTAAAACAATACCAGACGGCGCCGTAGTCGTCTGTTAAGATAAATGGCTTATAGTGAATAATATAACCCTCTTGTGTTCTTCGTCTTTCTCTTCCACATCATCATCATCATTATCATCATCGCTAAGATCATCATCGCTAAGATCATCATCGCTAAGATCATCATCGCTAAGATCATCATCATCATTATCATTGCAACTCCGTCCATAACAATGTCAGGACTAACAGGAATCGTATGCTAGGTGGCAAAGTTGGTTGATTTATAAAAGACACCCGGTTCTTTGTGTTTTATAAGTCGGTCTTTTAACATTTCGTGTATATCTATTAAGATTTTCTATCTTCATTCTTTAAAGAATTCGTGTTCTACAACTGTTTGTTATAATAAATTGATTAGTTTTTGAGCCCTTTTGCTGGCTCTCCGGCCGGCCCTTGTGCTTGTGTCCTGTAATCGTTAATTTATCACTAGACAAGACGACAATCGACAGTTATCTTGTTAACGAGCATTCCACTCTAGAATACCGACTGATTCTTGTTGTTGTCGTCTCAACCAAGAAATAGCTCTAAATAATTTATAATACTCAACTATTAACACATCATTTATAGATAAATTATATTATATATATATGACGAAATTTCCGGTAATAATAGGTAATATATAATAGAAAAAAGGGGCAATTTCCGGGAGGGTTTGAATCAGGTTGTTAGCAACTATAACTTCGAACTACAACAACAATGTAAAAAACCTATCATTAGTTCCAAAAAAGTCGATTCATATTAGGTATACGAATCGTCACTATTGTACAGGATGTCCATGGTATGTTGTGCAAGATTTTTAATTAGGGTCTGATTTATAGGTTACGATTTTCTAACCTTAATGAGCTAAAAATTTAATCACTAGGCCGCTTTCACCACCTTTTTGAGTCGGATGTCATTTCTCGGATTGCATCAATCAGACGCAAGCAATCCGATGTTGTAGCAATGTCATAGGTATATGCTTTTGACTATTTTGGACTTTTCTACTATTAACCTACAGTTAAACCATGTTGGTGAAACTGGAGATCTATGTAGTTGTGTTTATTGTTTTTAACGTTAGAAAATTATAACTTGTCGATTTGCGAAACACAAAAATACCACTTATAACACTATTAACCATATGTTTTTCTCTGTTTGGTGTCTGTTTCTTTCTCGATTGCTAAATTTTCAGGTTTTCCTTCCCATTTCTCTACCCAAAACAGGCAAAAACAAATAAATTCCCCATGTTTATTATAAGATAATTTCCAGGGAATTATGACAAGATTGGGACAGATGGCAGGTGCTCAGTTTCTAGCCTACTAATGACCAGGTCCAGGGATGATGACTGTAATTATTAAAGGTGCCTACCTACCACACTAAATTTATTTGTTTTTAGGCACACACACACACTCTTTGGGGGGCCTTACTCTCTATTTCTATCTATTAACGCAGACCTTAAGGCTTAACTAGATTCAATTTAAAGCTAGATTATTATTGAGGCAAATTGGCTATGACTATCATTTTCTTGTTGTTGTTATGTTGGCTCTTTTTCGACAAAAAAAAGGACAGATATAGTGTATACCAGTTGGGAATTTTTTTGATAAAATCGTGTCGTGGTATACTTTACGTGGCTAGAATTCAAACAGTTTTTATTCAAATTTGTTGGTGATGATGATGATGATGATGATGATCATCATCATCATCATATAAAAGGGACAATCACGACATGGAACTGTACGGATAAAGAGGCGAAATGAGAGAGGGTGGAGTGGAGAGTACAGTAAAAGTCGAGAAATATAATAAGCTGTAGAAGTTGGACGTAATCGTTTGCCGAGATCTATATGACCGTGGACCGTTTTATAAAAGGTCCGTTATAAATCTTGAACCATCTCGCGGACTATCTGGTAAGTGGATCACCACATCTTGGCGCCATTTTGGGGACCACCACCGACGGGCATTGCGATCGATCTATCTCTCTTGTTAGTCTCTTGGTGGTGTTCTTTTTGCTTTTTATTCCTACCATTTATCTGATAGTCGTAGCATTTATAATCGCATAAATCAAAATACAACCAAGAGAAGGCCAAAAAAAAAGAGTAAAAGTCATAAAACTCCAAAGACAATATTTGAGTCACTCTGTATAATAATATGATAGAATCTGAGAGTAATATTTGCTGAGAGTCGATCGTGCATCAATTCAGTTGTAGCCCAAACAGAATTGTTTGCTGTTATCTGTCCACTATACTATATATGTGCTACCATCTTGTATGTGTATGTGGGTATGTGTATGTTAAGCCGATTAGTTTGGGGAATTGTTAGATATTGATTAGGCCCGATAGCGTGTCGTATAAATCACACCACCACCACCCCCTCTGTATATATAATTTATATTAGTTTTTACAAAAATCACCAATTTCCAGTGTCACGCCAAAAATTTTTCAAGAGTCACCTTTCTCTTACACTAACAATAAATGGAATATTGTGGGATTGTAAGGTATATACGTACCAATTACTAAGTCTATTGTGTATGTATATGTGTATGAGGTCAACAGTGCATGCTCCATAATAATGTGACGGTGTTTGGTACACAAAGTGTCCACTCATATTTGAATAATTCGTATGCCTGTTACGTCCCACACATACACATACACTACTATTACTACTATATAGGTATATATGTAGAAGATATAAAATATATACACGAATTATATACAGAGAATAAAACATAAATTTTAAAAGTTGAATGATAAAAAGAGGACATGATCTTATTATATGCATGAGAGTGTGTGAAAATTTCTGTGAAAGAACAATTTTTGCAGTTGAAGAGAAATCAACCAAAAAAATAAAATGTTGAAATCGTGAAAGATCGTATCAAAAATGGTGACAATCAAATAACAGGCGGGAACAACAATGATTGGTCCGTTCTAATTACGTGGCAATCACATGACAGGCGGGACAAGCAATGATTGGTCCCTTCTAATTAGACGGCAATCACATGACAGGCGGGAAAAGCAATGATTGGTTGATCGGATCAAGGTCATTTAATGACAACTCTAGACGCGTGTAAATTTGAAATATCCTTCGATTAATTACTTTGAAATATTCAAATCACATCGTTCGACAACACGAAATTTTGTAAACTTTGTATGAAAACATAACAGGATTGTCAACACTTTAATCCTGTCACGTACGTTCTGGTAAGAATCCGAATGAAATAAGACGAAAAACGAACAATTTGTGGACTTGAAAGAAATGCTGCCGCAACTTTTCTAAATTCATTAAAAATCCATGTAGAAACACTTATATTCGTGAGATGGTTACAAGTTTTCCATACAAATCAATAATTTCAACAATTTGCACAGAAAAAACAGAACCGGAAAAAATGAAGAAATTCTATTTTTTTTTATTTATTTATTATTCTTATTGTTGTGTTGTCGAAAAGTTAGCTCTCCCACGAATACATAGTTAACATTTGAACTTTCCACGTATTTTCATATTAGATAATCTGTGAGTAGAAAAGTATCCCAAACACCACAATATAATGTTCATGATCTTGCTCCTCTTATCAGCAACGAAAAATCGGTAAAAAGAAAAGACCAAAACGAGAAATTCAACAACAACAACAACAACAACAACCATTTGATCATTCAACAAACGTATAATTTTTCGTTGAAATTTGTTATAAAGTGTGTTCCTCTTCCATTCATGAAAACGACCTTTGGTGGAGAGAAGAAAAAGATACGTGCTCTGATAGAGAACAAGTACCATAAACAATATTTATTTGCATAAAAACGAGAAAAATCACGATTGTAATGATAACAGTAATGATAATGACGATGATGATGATGATGACAACAAATTTGTTAAACCAACCTACTCTCTATTTATCTTCTTGTTGTTGTTTTTGTTGAGAAAAACCATGAGAAAGTCATCAAAGTTGTCATTAAAGGAAGTAATCAAAGTAACAGTAGTAGAAGGTGAGGAGTGTTATCTTGATTGATTACACTAGTCACGTGTCCAATTATTATAAACCTTGATTTTAATCAATTGCACAACACAAGCAATGCCTACTACATATCTATACATAATAATACAGCAAAAACTCTCTTATCCGGATAACCGAATTGGGGAATTTGTGTTGATTTCGTTGATAATATACACAATGTCCCACCGTAAAGTACTTACCATCGCTAGTACTAACCATAAATACCTACAAAATAAGGTAGATCAGATTTACCCCAGTTTTACCAACGTCATTCAATTAACTTGAAACTATCTTGTACTTTAACTAGATTTAAACTGTTGCACCAATGTCTCTTAACGAAAATCTGATATATGAAGTTTCTATTGTCGCGAATCCGGATTAGAGAGTTTTTACTGTAGTTAGGTACTATATTTTTAATGGTTGGCGTGTGAGAGTAACCGGGGGTGCAGGGGGACAATTTAACAAATATGTCGGGATTTTATGTGTTAGTGTTCTATGTAGGCGATGTCCAAGATTGTTATCGTCTTTGTTAACAACGATAGGCAATTATTTCATGTCAACGCCAACTACACGATGATTTCACTTTTGGCGAAATTGTCATGCAAATTGTCCTGGTTTTCTTCATTTTTTTGTTTTACTTGTTATAGTTACAAGAAATAATAATGCTCCTTATTTAGTAGCTTTGATTAGTAGGTATAGTGAAAGTTATAATTTATAGTCCAGAAATGACAGATAAATGACAGCTGACAGATGTAGAAAGAGAGAGAGAGCAAGATAAATCGACCAATCAGCTGGTTCCACTGATACTTGTTCTCTTTTTTTTCTACATTCGTCACGTGTCATTTCTTAAGTTGTAATCTAGTTACTAGACGCTTAAATTTAACTGTTATTGGTGAAACTCAAAATTATACGAATTTTCTTGATTAAATTATCAAAACTCCAAAATTTGGGCGATTTTCAACTCACATAGTCCCCAAATTTCAAATAAATTGTTCAATTTTTGGTAATCACCATTAAGAATGCCGTGACTCTTACAATTTCCAATCGATTACCATTTCAATTGATAATTGAGTCAAGTAATGTTTGGCAACAGTTCTTTTGTTATTGTTACCATTATTATTATTGAACCACCCTGTATTTAAAATCTTGATCATTGATACAGTTGACCCGGGACTTTAACGACCGTCGTTAGGATGCACTTAACGACGCATGACCACTGTTAGCAAACAATGCAACCAACATACGCAATCGAATAAGCCAAAAGGGACAACAATAGTAGTACACACATACATACATACATACATACATACACAGGCAAACTGTAACATTATCAGTGAAGGGTCGAAAAGCGCGGTGTGTGTGGGGTGGATGGGTTGACATGAATCGTATATAGTCCTGTTAAACGTTCAAATAATCGAAAATAGACTTCGTTTTGCTGACTAGTTGTTATTGTTATTGTTTGATCAAAGAAAGAGTTTATTGATTCTTAAGTTGACTTGATCGCGATTTATGGTCAAGTCGATTTGGTGGAATGCAGAAGTAATGTTTGGGTGCGAAGGTGCTTTTATGTACAGGCCGATTTGCTTTGTCGGTAACTGTGAGGCCAATTAGATAATATGATCGATGGATATGAAACGATCACGCAAACTTTTCATTCTATCTTTATCTATCTTAAAGGTATATAATATATCAAAGTATATATATATATATATATATATATAAAAAAAACAATGATGATGAGTCTAATAGTGTTGTATATGAAAATACAAGTACAAGAAACCACCGACTGTGTTGTGATTGTTGTTTTCTCCTTCTCTCTCTGTCACTCTTTAGATTCAACTTTCAAATAGAACTAATAGGGAGAAGGATGGAAAAAGAGAAGTTTTCTCTAGGGAAAATTATATAAAAATCAATTTAATCAATGATAGTAATTGATTTTTATTCAAAACTCAATTTATTGAATAATATCATTGGGAATTATAGGCACGCTAAGGATAATATGAGAGAGAAAGAAAAGTGAGGAAAAAAAAATGGTTAAATTTGGCTGCAGTTCGCTTATAGAGGTGATAACTATGCAGAGTGTTCGTGATGTCTATAGGGACTAGTGATAAGGGTTTTTTTTTGGCGAGAAAATTAACCAATTGTGTGAACAACAATCAACCATCCAAACCGAAACCACACATGATTCTCAAGATTATTGTTATCATCACCCACTTTCCAACCACCTTTGCCAACCTGAAACAAAACTAAAAACCACATACACGCACACAATAACAATAACATTCGTGTTATGTTTCTGTTTTGTCAGAAAAATTAACAATAATAGTAATAATAATAATAATGATAATAAAACACCACCTATACCTATACCTATACCTATATCGATGCGAACAGCACAGTTTTGCGTTAAAATAACAGAAAAAACCGAACACACACACGTAAAATTTGTTAATAAACCCCACTATTAACTGGTTCATTATAACATATAATAATAGCCAATATATAGGTAAATGAATAGGTATGTATGTGTATGAGAGGACAAGACAAAAAAAAAGTTTTTTTTAACGGTAGCCATATGCCATACAGTCATTATTATAATGACAATGGTGCGGTTAACCGCAAGTGCTATCATCAAGTCGATTCAAGTGAACAATAATAACACATATTGTATTATATTAGTTGGAAATATACATATATGTATATGATACTTATACATATAAATAGAGAAATAATAAAATATTATATCTACGCAGTCACACGAGAAATGCGGAAAATCCGGAACTGACACATGAAAATCTGCCTGTCTCTTAGTTTTGGCTTTCGCTTGGCTGTTTTCACTGGTTTGGTATCATTCCATTAGAAAATCCTTCATTTTTGACGAGGAAAAGGCTGTAGTCTCTTCAAAACTGCATTTTCCCACCAGAAACACGCTCATTTGATCGGAACCGAATTGACGGGACCGTCACGTCTTGTTCATAGAATAACTTGTTGCTTACGGAAAAACGCAGTCGGACATCTGATACCTTAATTTTCATGAGATTTTTTTTATTTTTAACGAGAAGAAGGTCTTTTCAAAACTCAATGTTACACAACCTATAGTTCTTTCCACCAGAGGAACCGAATTGACGGGACCGTCACGTCGTGTTGCTTACGGGAAAACACAGATGGAATTTTGACCGAAGCTTTCGTATATGCATGTTCCACTTTTCTCATATGAACCAATATGCTTTTTAGATTCGGCTCTGATCAAATGCTGTAGTTTCTCATAACGAAAAGATCTATACAATGGTTGTTGGTCACAATTCTGGAAAACTTTGTCTTTTGCTGGCTTAGTTTCTACATTTTTCATTTTCTTAGAACGATTAATAACAATAATAGACTTGTACGAGTTATGACGAATTCTTGGCCGGCCGGCAACACTCCACCAGATAACTAATTAAAACAATTTTGTCTAAAGAAACAAACTGTCATGTGTCCAATTGTATTCTGTTCCAAGAAGGATACTTTGAACAACAAAAAAAAATAGGTACCTATATCTCATATACATATATTGATTATCTTAAGTTATTTATTATTTTGTCTTTATTGAATAAGTAAACACAAAAAGTTTGATAATCTTTTCTGACGTACGGTATATTTTATACCTATACCTGTACCTATATGTTTTGACATTTTTAAAAATTGATCCAATTTGTCATTGTAAAATATTTAAATATAATAATTTGTCCATCAACGATAGGTATAACGATAGAGGCAAAAAAGGATTACTTAAGTCTAGTCGATCATCTCCGGGAAAAAATCGCCGACTTTATTAATAATTTTTAACATGTTTGCGTGTTTGTTTCCCAACCAAACGACATTTTTCAATTTGTTCTAGAGCCTAACAGGTACAATTTCTATAAATTAGTACATTTTTTTAAAATAAGAACTAATCAAAGTTACTAGTGAAAATTATCACTGTAATTGGCCTGTCATTGGTTGAAATTGTCGGTTATACCTATTCATCATAATTAATTAATATTTCGTGTTAAAATCTACTCTACGTTTGGAATGGGATTTTCACACACACACACACCAAAGAAGAGATAAGAGGGAAACTGTACAAGAGGGAAAATATACCAAATAAAGGAAAAACGTGGAACGTGTTCTAGAAAATATGATAACCACCAAATATTAGCATAAAGTCGAGCAAATTATGTACATACATGATGTCGATCTTTTTTCTAAATAAAGTTATAATAGTAATAACGAAAATGTACAAAAATAGACAAAATAGTCATACTAATGTGTAGGAATAGTAGGTACCTATATTAAAAAACAAGTTTCATAAGGCATGTTTTCTAAAGGACAAGTGTAACAATACGTTTATTATTTTACCCTTTTTATACCTTCTCAAATCAAAAAAAATGTATATTTATGTTTTTAGGGAATTTCTTTGTAGTTGACCAATGGCCATACTCACAGAATATTGGCAACTGAAAAGGTGCGTTTTATAAATATTGGGACAGGTTCATCCTGGCTTTGACAATAAACAAGTGCGTTCTATAAATGCCCGAGCAGCAAATTATTTTTACTGCCACATTTTTCTGCTCGAACAAGTAGTGTATGTATTAACAGAAAGCGCCATTGACATTATGTTGTTTTGATACTAATTTGAGTTGCATAATGACTTCATTATAAACGCAAAATAGAAAAAAATAATTATAATTAAAAAGGAGACTGTTGTTTTATTGCAAATTCCCGATTTTATCAATCAAAAATTGATCTGTCTCGACCGTTCTCTCTCTTTCTTGCTCCTTTTTTTTCCCCGCTTGTTTCTTTCTTTCCGTCTTATTATTTCGGCCCTCCTCTATTTAATCCTTATAATAATTTGATTTATACGATGTCGGCGCTTCGACCTCCTACCTGGGCCCCCAATGTGTGTTTTCTATAGTCTTTCTGCACTATATGTTTTTCTATACCTATGTATAAATAAATGCGGCATACATCTGACAACAAGTAACCGAAAAGTAAAAACAAAACAACAACAAATAAAATCAACATTAAACGATTAATAAAAGTTTTATGAAAACTAAAACCATAAATAATAAAGTTCTTATATAAATTTGTATTTGTAGGAAAAAAAAAGAGAAAAAATCAGAGCAACAAAAGAGATGTGGAGGAGGCGGTTTTGTGGATGACAATAGAGAAACGGGCGGCGGGCGGCATCATTATTTGTTGAGAGAGGAAAAAACACTGAACAGCAGCAGTGATTTCCGTTTATTACCATTTATTATTTGTAGATTTTTAAAGAGAGGTAACAAGAGACGAGACAATTTCTAAAAGAAATAAGAGCCGTTTTCCCTTTTAATTCGGTGTGCTTTTTGTTCCTTTACTCCTCCTGGCCGTTCTATGTTTGTGTTTTGTTTGACTTATAAGTATTTTTCCTCACTGAAGAGCAACCAACAACAACAACAACAAGAAAAACAACGGAAAAATTGACGGATTTCGTGATAAATCTGTCCAACTAGTGGCAGGAGGGTAGGTAATCGTAACTGGTTGCAAAAAGAGAAATGGAGCTAAAAAGGCAGTGTCAAACTTATACTATCGTCTTCTTTTTCCCGCCTCTCCTGCCTCCTTTACTCCGGATTTTCTGTTATAAGTTAGATCTATAACTCTGTGGTGATATATTTGAAAGGACCTCTATACACTGTATGGATGTGTGTATGTGTGACTATTTGTGTAAATAGGTGTATATGTGTGTGTATATGTTTAGGGTGGTATATATCAAAGTGTCTCCTTCAGCTCTTGAACAAATAAGAAAGAATCATTTTGGGTGACGGTCGTTTTCCTAGAACGTTTCCACGAAAATCAGCAATACA
>JAZBHA010000562.1:36093-56150 GCA_037464855.1 Iselma pallidipennis
GGATATCTTGTGAGAAAATTTTGTCGAAGTCTGGGTTGCTCAAAAACAAAAATTGCAGCAAAAATTAACTGTGCATTGTTTAGTTCGAATTTATGTGTGTGTATAGTTGGCGGTGACAATTGCATCCAATGACTTGCAATTGTTAGTAAAAGATTACCCCTCAACAGACCAACAACCAGAAGCGCAAAAAACAAAAGCCGTAGAAATACCATAAAGAAGATGATCATCTATTGTAGGCTTTACATGCGACAATTGACTGATTGATGGTAGGTAAGTACCTTCTGGGTATATGTGTGTGTATGCTGGGACTGGGAGTATCCGTTGCGTTGTTGCGTTGTTTAACAGAATGTGTTAATAGTAAATTCTAATTAACGTTGACCGTTTACAAGGTAGGTGTTGTTTGTCGATTGTTCCAGCAATGATGGTATGATGGCCAACTAGATCAAATAACAAACAAACAAACCATCAACATCACTATACGGCAATATGTGCGGCAATTGTTTCATTCTTTTGTTTTGTTTTGTGTTCAAAGATCGATCCACGAATACAACAACCATTTTCGGAACGTAACGTGTCAACCATCAATCCTGATCGTGGAATTGTCTTCTTCTTGGTGTGTTGTCAATATTTCTCTCTGTCTTCCTTCTTGTTGTTGTTGTTGCTGTTGTTGTTGGTTGTTGGTTGTTGTTGTTGTTTTGTTTAGCATTAGTCCATCATTCGGCATTCATTTGTTTTCAGTTTTTTGTTGATGGAATTTGAAAATTTCCAAGTAATCGGCCTCAATAGAATAGTTTACGTCCGATTTCGGACGTACACACGTACTCTCCATAAGTAACATTGATGACTTGGAAATATTTCAAACATTTTAATCGCACCCTACCATAAAAACCATCGAGTTTTCAATGGTAAATTGTCCTTCTTTTGCATCATCTTGATTATTACCATCAACCACCACTTAGATGAATTTCCGGCGTTAATTATCAATTGTAGCGTGTTGACTTTGTTATATATATATATCTCTCTCTCTTTCTCTCACTTTGTGTGTATGTGTGTGTGTGTGTTGAATGTATACCAGTAGTGGGTAGTTTTAGGGGTTGCATGGAGGGTGATTCCGGGCAACGGACTGTAAGGGAGACAATTGTCCTCGACCATCTCGCCGTATAACTTTAGTTGTGCTCCACTAAATCCAGAAACTGGCATTAAAATAGCCCTCCCGTTTACTATATTTTTGTTTCACATCCATCCAATCTGTATACAAAATACGAATTACCGGTAGAAATTTTTTAGAATTTTTCACCCAAATTCTATATTCTCATAGAATTATTAAACCAATTTGTTTGTATATGTGTTGGATCTCTTCTAATATATATGTTATACACACATATACACGCACATAGTATATACAAGGATAGGCAGTCGGTGGCTTATTTTTCCAGTTCGTTGACGTCCTGTTCCTTTTGCTGAACACACATCTACACTCACGCACACATATCATACACACACACACAACACACACAAGGATTGTCGTGTGTAAAAGACGACAACGACGACGACGGTGGTGGCGGCGTTGCTAGGCTACCCGGATGGACCCCGAGATGACCTTTCAGCTCCAGATGACTTTCAGCAGCGTCGATGCGATTGGCAACTCGGGACGCCTTGGACGTTTATTTCACACGCCGATACTCCCTGTACAGTACGACGCAAAAATTCTTACATCCAAATCAAAAGGGATTTTTGTTAAAAATCATGTTCACACACCACCACCACCTGATAGTTTCTTGTTGTTGTTGTTTTTGTTTTTCTCTCGACTCAATTCTCACAGACCGAATATCTGGAATACCATGGATGAAATCTCAAATATGTTGATGGTCAAAAATGGATGATGAACTGATAGATATGTATACTATTTTTTTTTGTTCTGTTGTTTTTTTAGGTGTGTGTGTTGTCAAGCTGTAACAGATTATTAGTGGAACTATAGGTGCTCAGTTGGGGGGCGCTTTGTTTCAAGGTGACAAGTTATCTAATCACACACACAAAAGAAAAATTGCATCCTCGAAAATATACAGTTCGTTAGGAAAAAAGATTAATGGTACCTATATTTTTCGACTTTGGTATCTTTTGCATGTTCGTCGAACTATAATTTTGACCATAATCCTTCTTATCTGATTATTATCATTAACGTTTCGTCCTTTTGATATCAATTTTTGTTTAGCCTTCGCGGTTTTGGAACATTTCAAGGTAACAAGAAGCGAGGAAGTGCGAAAATATATGATTATAGTTATTGCAGTTTATCGGTAATGCTAAATCCCTTGAGGAAGAGACAGGCTCATGCGTATTTCGAAAACCTTGTATTCTCTTCCCAGTAAGATTTAACGTTTACGTATGTAAGCGAAAACTCTAAATATCATATTATTGCTATTCTCTCTAAGCCTGTGATCAAAATCACGTGATTCCACCTATTTGTTTTATGATTTTCTGTGTGTTAATTGTTCCAGTTCTTATCAGATTATGTCAGTTCGTCTAATTTTGTGTGTTGTGTGTCATTTCGTTCGGTTTTTTGCTCTTTTTTTTTGTTGTTGAGGACCTGGTGGTGAACAGGCGCCTTGTCTCTACTAAAAATCTGTTTAGATGAAGCCTTCCGCTCTTATAAATATCATGTTGGACACGACATTGGCCACCAATTAAAACAGATACACCAAAAAAAAAAAAACGACACCCAACCCAAAAAGAAATACAGTTGACATCAGATAATTGTGGCGCGAGCGGTTTCTCTTTTACTCATATCACTGAATGTTATCTCTTAGCAATTTTAATTGGAGTAGCCATCTTTGAATTGTTGTTTTGTTGTTGTTGTTGTTGTTTCTTTAATAATCAAATAAAAATTAACGAGTACAAAAGAGAGAATTTGTTGTTGGCGGCGCAAAAAAAAACGGGAGATCGATACGGAAGTGACTTAGCCGGAAATGCGTGTCGTCACAGCGGTAGGGATGTAATTGTTTGGCGTACATCCGTCTCTCTACAGCATCCCCCTACACGCACACACAACACGAAATCTCGCATAATAAATAATAATAATAATATTGAGAGTAAAAGAGAGAGATTGATATAAAACATTTACTATAATATAGTGAGACATAGCCACCCTTGACAAATTTTTATGGGTTTTTCAGCCCTCTATCTCTTTCTGTTTAATTCATCCATTTGTCGATATTAGTTGGAAAAAGATGCAATATCACAATAATAGAGATTGCATATAGTACGAGTATACGGGGAGGAGTAGAAAAAAAAACGAACAAATAATGAATTTTCGTTTTGGTTGCGGGTTGTTAATGTAGCGAATCTGTGGCTAATTGTTATTGGTTGTTAAAGCCACGTGACACCAAACGGATACATGACACACTACGATTTGAATATATCTATATAGTATATATACATATATTATATACATAATATATGAAATTGATGACCGGGTTGTCGATTGTCAGTTGTTTGAATTAATGAGGGTCCCCGACGATGACTTGATTTTTTTCCACTCTATTTCTATCAATACCATCATCATCATCATCATCATCATCATCATCATCATCATCATCATCATGATAATGACGAACAAACCAGCGACGGGACGCAATAAAGAGAGAGAGAGAGATTTTGAAAAAATTTCCCGATGGTTTTCATTAATTAGCAGTCGAGAAATGGTGGCGCCTCGATTATCTCTTCCGCCGGATCTTCGACATTTTTTCTTTCTTTCTATATGTCGATATACGATTTTTTCGTCTTGTTCTCGGTTTCTTCTAAATGCCGGCACTATGGATCTTCTTCACTTGTCATTTCAAGCATATTTCGGCGGTGTCAAAGACACGGACTTACATGCATGGTTTCACCAGTATGCTGTTTTGGACGCCTGTCGGTTTTATCAAATCCGGAGAATGTATGTATATAATATGGTAGACATTCGATATGCAAATAATCAACGGCAAATTGGCGAGATGATGATGACGCCGCCACCACCGCCACCTCGATGATGTCGTCATGGTGGAACAATTTGTGAGGACAAAGAATGATAGACAGTTTGAGGACAATCGGAGAATTCGCTGTCGGGCGGAATTTCGGTCGAATTAATTAGAAACTTTGTGTGTGTGTGTGTGTGTGTGTGTGTGTGTGTGTGTGTGTTTCTATTATCATATAATTATTGCGTCTGTAGTAGTTTTCTAAGAATCGAACAAGAAAGAGTAGCATTTCTGAAAAATTTCGGTTATAACTAAAGAGCGGAGTGATTAACGAAACAGTATTGGTAGAGCGGCACATTTACCATTGTCGGTTATTATGTCATCCGTACAGGTGATAAATATCCGCTCTTTATTTATAATACCTAAATTAAACATTAATTAATGCAGATAGTAGGATGGGCTGAATTCAAAATCCTATTATTTTTATATTTTATAGTTTCTAGTCTTCTTCTCCTCCTTGTTAACCTTCCCTCTTAATGTATTACCTTCCAATTCTAGTTTTTTTCCTGTTTTGTTTTAATTTCTGAAACGGTCGTTTTCTCCACAAAAACGAGAAGTATAAAGAAACCGGGTGAAGGGAATTTTACGATCTATATGATTTGTGTCCGGTAATAAAACTGTTGCATTTAATTAAGATGTAATTAGTTGAACATTTTTTTCTTCTATTCCTCCATTTATTTAATTACCAAATATTTATAATTGCTTTTGAGAAACCATCGAAAATAAGGGGGTTGATTCTCTTGCTGTATTCTTGATAGTGATGCTGCTGGCTTGCAATAGCAGTACCTATATATGGGAATAAATGATTCCCGGTTTTTCCCTTGTAGATATAGTTGTTGTATAGATGTCTGGGATCGCTTCAGCAAATTGCTCGTCCGGTCCATATTGTGTCCGTTCGCTTCTTTCTCCCCTTTTATTATGACATAGTTCTGAAAACGCACTCATATACTAACACACACGCACACACACACACAGATAAATAGAATAAAAGCAGAAAGGAACGAAATAGATGGATTCACGCAAAAATATAGATATATGTGTGGGTGTGTGTGTGGAAAAATATAGGAACACTTTTAAAGAAAGCATTCACATATTACACCAAACTCTAAATGGATTCTGTACATGCACACTATTGTCTCGTTTTTTTTGGCGGGCGGACAAATTCTTATCCAATCTGTAATGCCACGGGTTTGACCGGTTTTGTTTGTTTTACGACCCATCTTCAGTGACAGTTTTGAGACATACTGCACACTGTCTCATTAAGACCAGTATTGTAGTCATTGTCAGTGTAAGTGTAACTGAGGATGGTCGGAAAACTACCGAAACCGATCATGAGTTAATAAAGTACGAAAAAAGAGTAGCCATGCCAACAATGAATCAAGACTTTGGCGTTGACGTTTCGTCGAAATGATCATCACAGGACAATTCCAAAGTGGAAGATAGACTCAAAAAAAAAATAAAATCAACAACTTGAAATTCACGAGACGAAATGAAGTCGCCCCCCCCCGAAAAAAACGTAGACATTCTAACGATAATAGAAAAAAGTAAAGACAATGTTAATGATGATGATCAAACATCTTTTTACAAGATCGTTAATAAGATAACGATAGAAGAAATAAGTTTTGGAAGGATTACAACAACAACAACACAAGAGAGAAAAAATCAGCAACAGTACTATAGTATAGGATATCGTAAACGATACAATAAACAGATAAAGATAGATATTTAGACATAGACAAAGATAGAAATAATGATGATCTTGATTTGTCCTGTCTTCGAGTCGCTTAATTTATACGACATGTTTACATATGTCCTGAACGAACGGGCGCATTCTAATTGTCGGCATTTGGGGCCCGAGTCAAAGGGGCACACACAGCATGCCGTAGCTGAACGTGGCGCCACCGAAGGACCAAAAAAACATATACATACACACACACACACACACACACATATATATATGTACATATACACATTCATAGAAAGAGAATACTTATAGAATAAAACGAGATAAATGATGATCCCGATTCAACAGGACGCGAAACGGCTAAAAAGACGCACACACGAGACCGGGGGAAAAAAATAAGAAAAATTATTAACAATTTCAGGAAAACTCAACTGAATTCATCTCGAGATTAGCATTTTCGTTATTTTTTTTTGTTTTATTATTATTGTTATTATTACTGTTATTACTTGATCGTGCGTGAGATTGGTCAATTTTTGTTTTGCATTAGATTTTTTAATGTTGATTAAACCAACAACAACAAGCAAAAGCTTATAGCTATACATGAATTCGACAGAGATAGTTATAATCAAGATAGAAGAAGATGGAAATGATTTATTCTGGTCGAGTCGTGAATGTCGTGAAACGCGTCTTTTCTATATAGAAGGCGGCTATATGGTGGCTCGCTGGCTTGGTTGAAGCAGGTCCGTAGTAACGAGATACCGGGGTGGTCTGCTCTTCAAACTGTCCGTTGATGGTCTTTTCGATGGTGATATGATGTTGCTGGTTGTTGCTGGAGCTAAGACGTACGTTGCACGTTTTTACATACAATCAGTGTTGCAGTGATTTAGACGGAATTATCGATAAATATGGCGGGAATTTTTGCCTATCAGTCAGCGGTAAAGTCCCGCAGCGACGAAACGAAACAGGCGTCATCTGTCAACGGTGACGAAAATTGGAAAATTGAAAAATGTGTATTTCAAATAACACATGTGACGTTTTGTAGAAAACGGCTCGTTAAGTCGACTTAAATTAATTGATTTAAATTAGAAAAGTCGTATAGATTGAACAATTCCGGGCCGAATCAAAACCATCCCGAGAATAAATAAAAAACATCCTGTGTTTATTTGATTTTAATTTTATTCAATTAATAATCATATTAAATAATTATTTTGTCTTTTGTTTTGCCCTTTGCAAAGCACATACCTAGAATTGAATTAAATTAAATTGAATTGAAGTGGGTGATAGATTGAAGTAAAAGAGATGCTTAAATCAAAATCCACAATTATGTTTTTATTAATTACTTAGACGGCAATTAAGCCTCCGCCTTATGGTGGCCACCATATATCACATAAAGTCATAGTCGGCCTTCAACAATAAAGCCAACAACAACAACAACAACAACAACAACAACATAGAAATATCAACATAAATCAACATGCTAACAACATAAATTTCATAATAAAATAGCAGGCGTTGAAAACTTGCAGACAACCAAAATGAAAATCGCTTATCTTATCCGTTGTATCTTCTTTCCAGTGTCTTCTGGTCTAAACTAAATCAAATTTTGGTGGGCTTTTTGGAAAGAAGAAAATACCGTACCGTGTACCCGTTAATTTGCAGGTAGTCTGTGATCAACAGACAGTAGAAATTTCAATTGTCTCCACATTTATCGTTAGATAAGTATAAATGGAGAGGGTGGTTTCCTTCTACTCTTTTTTTCCCTTTTTGCAAAACAACAAGATTAAATATTTTCAGATCGTTGGGCACTTTTCGGCTACCATTTCTTTTATTTCTTTCCATTATTATTGTTGTTGTTTATTCCTATTCTGTTCGAGGTCTAACGGATCAATTCACAAATCGAGACAAAATTTTCGCTTCAATTAAACCTATGGGTCTTTCTTCATGGTAGATGATAGAAGAAGAAGAAGTTTTTACAGACAGAGAGAAGCGAGGAGCGGTAAAAGAGACACTGCCCCCAGTATTTATCTGATATCATATCCTATCTATATAGGTAGATAGATATAATGGAGAAAGATAGAGAATAAATGAGATTAGTCCGGCAAATTTGAAGGGAATTGTACCAACAATGGTCGTCGTCTTCTTTTTCTTTTGTAATACCAAAACTACTAGTAATAGTAGAAGAAAAAATGTGTATAAAGGACAATAGGGATATGTTCTTCTATACCTATCCTACGATCAAGTCCTGAAAATGGAATTAGACCAATACGAAAAAGTACCCACTACTATTGGGATTTAACATTTCATTAAATGCGTTAAGTGGATGGTTCCAAGGGTATTTTGACAAATAATCGAGGACCTTTCAACATGTTTATTTGTGTAGAGTGAGTGGAAAATCGGCGATTTCTTACACACACATCAATTCGGGCTTCAAGTTCTCGTTGGAATTTTACAAAAATTCACTAAAATACCCGTTTTTTTGTGTTTTGTTCCTTTGGACTAAATCGATTCAATTAACTTTACGACCATCGTAAACCCTGAAAATCGTATAAAGATTAACCATCACCATTTAGATTGAGTTCTAATTATCTGGCTTAATATATATAGTCTATCTTTTTCTAGCATGTATGCGAGGACGTATAGAAAAATTGTAAAGAACATTCTATTTTGCTCTTTGAAATTTTCAAGTAACTCGATTTAATAATCGGAAGTTTCTACATTTTCGGTGGAAACTACATAAATATAACTTCTTAAATGAAAAAATAGGGGGTTGCGAGAACTTATTTTCAGATTCAAGGGGGTGCCGATCACTAAAAAGGTTATAAGGACGACCACTGCTGTATAGGGAAGGGGCCCATTAGAAAACTCAGCCTTCGGGCCTCAAATTTGAAATTACGCCATTGCATCTATGAATTGAAGAGTGACCGGTTTCGGTTATTATACAACCATCTTCAGCGGCGCATAGTCAAAGGAAACCATGTGAGAGGTGGCCAATTATTTCTAATCAAAGTAGGCGGTGATGGGCTAAATTTACCATCTTGTAGATTTGTGTAACAAACAATCAAAACCATTATCACTATTATTATCATCATCATTAGATAAAACAGCAATAACAATAATAATCATGTCATTAAGGCAAACAATAGGAAAACTGTAGAATTGGAAAAAATAATATAAATATAATAATACCTATGTAGGTAGAGATGAAAAGTGGGTGGTGATGGTAAAACAAGGGCTTGGAAAAGGATAGATAGATAGATATAAAGACAAAAACCACCTATTAGTGTTCTAATATATGAGTGACAACTACAACAATTGTCATGTCATTTTCTCCTCCTCCACCTCCTCCTGTTCCACACAATGATACAATAATTGCCGGTATATATAGGTACTATGATAGGAAATTATCATGAATCGTTTTTCTCTGTGTTAGTATTAATAAATATTTAGAAATTTGTATGTATGTATAGATGTACCTATAGGGTACATTATATGTTATAATATTATATGTGTATTTATGTTAGGTATGAGAAGCCGCCGCCGGTGGCCGCTTCCGGCACTAAGCACGTCATTTGTCCCGCCCACATTTCATTATTGTCATTTATTATCAATTTAGACTCGTCGAGCGCAAAATTTTAATGACATACAATTTGTTTTACATTTAGAGTTTTTTCTGTCTATCTAGCATCTATCTATCTTTGTTATTGTCGTTTGTTTTTTTTTCAAATGTTATTTACCATGTATGTACACACAAACATTGATAGTCAGTCATATATGTATATGTAAATACATATGTATTAGGTATATGTGAATAGACAAGAGAAGATCGCGTGATATTTACTAGAATAACACACACACACACACACATACACACACCGCCTATATGAGTATCATGTAAAGAAAAAAAATTAGAAAAAATCTAGTTTAATCATAGTATGTCATGATAACTAAATTGCTTTTAAATTGAATTAAGTCGTTTTTCAATTATTGCGTTTTGTTTTTTGCCCCGATTACTGGATGTAGTAGTTTTTTAATTTATGATGAAGTAATGGAGTAATTGGGCAAAAACTACAAACTGTGTGAACAATTATTAGGAGTAGTTTTGAGATATTCCCCTTTTTCGGTTACTAATCTGACAGTAAATTTATTAAAAGACACGAAAAACAGGAAGTAAAGTCTTAAGATTTAGAGAAAACAGAATTATTATATGTAAATTAGTGAATTGTTGTTGAATAGCTGAAGATGGATAGGTGCATCCGAAACCGGTCACACCTATTAGGTACAAGATAGTCTTGAAGAAATCCACTACTCACCCTCAGTTTTTAAGGAGTTAAAGCCTAATTGAGGGTAGATTAATTCCACGAAAAGTTCGATTGGGCTTGTTAAATTGCAAACGACGAAAATGTAAGTAATAAAAGTCTCAAGTAAAATTACTTAGAAATGAATTTGGTTTAATGGACATACTTATCTTAAAAAGAATTTAGTGAAATTGAGGGAAAAAAGGCGGGAAATCTCTCCTATAGAGTCGAGAAATGTGAATTTCGCACGAGTAGAGTTCACACACAAGAATTTGTCGATTTTGATGACAATATTTTTTTTACGACAATTTTACTACAGAGAACTACTAGAAAATCGTGTTCACAGACAGAATAGCTAAACGTTCCGGAAATCTCACCTTTTCTCTCATTATTATTAACAGTCCCGCTGACAATTACTCATCAACACGACACAAAAAAAATGCCAAAATCGAAAGAAAACTGTCGAAATCGTAGTGCAAATTTTCGCTCTAATTCATTCATTATATTGGTGCACCATGGTCATTTCAAAAACTGTCCAATTTGATTTTTGGCGGGAAATAATCACTTTTTTGTGTGATTTTCCATTTTCGTGTGTTTTATAAACATCGAATCATCTAATTATATGTTATTCACTTAAAATAATTACAGGGGAGAAGATGAAATTAAAAAAAAAAAAGAAAACTGTACCTATATATGAGAACATAAAAGATAAATCAAGGCCAACTAACGAAACGATTAAACAACAAATGACAATCAACAGACAAATGAATAACGAAAAAACATTATTATTGTACAACAAAAGATATAATTGTGCCTCTTTTTAGAAATATCGGTGAAGGAAGATACATCAAGAGTTTGTTGATGAGAAAAATTGACGGAAACAACGAAAGACATATGACGCTTGTTTCCCATATAGGTATACACACACACTTATCTATAGGTATGTATACTTACACACAAATACATATATAGATAGATAATAATTATAAATATAACAAGGGGGAGATTTTTTTCTTTTAAATCTTCACATACAACAATGTTGTAGAACAGACAAGAAATGATGAGATTTTAGAGTAGACGGAAAAAATTAATGGAAAAAAGATAGATGGTAATAATAATAATGATAATAATAACACACTACAATTGAGAGTCTTTTGATAACATTTTGTTCAATTGTCTGTCATGTATAATTTAAAGGTAATTAATATATAAACAGGAATTAGTAGTAGCAACATATGAAGGAGGCTGAGAAAATGAGTGAAACAAACACGAATCGGAAAAACATGCTGGTAATATGTGAGATTTCTATCTATATATACCTATCTGTTTTATTATTTCATTTGAAATATAGGCACATATCAAATTACCCCCCCTATTTAATAGATTTTCAAAAAGAAAAAGTTCAAAAACCACACAACTAATATGGGGGTGGTTCTATTCAAGGGGGTTGTCAACCAACAGACCACAGAATCAATGATAATGATAACAACAATGATAATAATAATAATAATAATAATATAGACAAACGGCTGCTGCAATATCTACCTACCCACCACCACCACCACCACCACCTCAAATTTAACAAAAGATTCAATACCAACAATGTTTGTGAAATTATCATGTTATTTGATATTATTTCAGACACAGAGGGGGTAGTTGATTGAAAAGGACGACAAAATAGAATAGAACGAAACGAAAAAAACAAGGATAGATATAGAGATTTTTGCTAGTTATTACCGCCACCAATCACTATACTCGTACATTACCTGAATGTGGCACACAACTGTCTTTAAATATAACAATAGAAATAGGGATCGAAAAACTACCCCATAATATTAGATCCCCTATGGTTCGCTATTATTCGAAAATATCACACTAGAACCAATGGCAGAAAGTTTTCTATTTGAAAATAATAATAATAAGAGTGGAATAGATGCGATTTTAAGTATGTGACAATGGGGTGTGTGACCATATACGACAGCCATGTTTTCTCTCTACAATCATACACCCCACCCCCCCAAAACCATGAAAACAACTCTAATTATTTAACAGTAAACCACAGTTTAATTGATGGGAACTGATTAATGAAATGATAATTTTTTTACCAAAGACGAGAATTGTGAACTTTCCGCCCTTAAAACAAAAGGATTCGTGATATTGTGTTGAGAAGCAACGTGACAAATCCTGGTTGGATTTATTATCTCAACCGCCACCACCCAACCACCCCCAATAATCTGTAAGTCTTTTAATTCGTTGTTTTTTTCCAAATGCATGTGTGTACGTGTATAGGGTACACCTATAATACGATAAAATGCACACAAGTAGAGCAATTATAAATTGTATAGGTAGATGGGTAATGTAAAAGGGTTTAAAGGTAAGTGGCATATATCGTCGTATAGTATGTATAGTCGGCTAACCTTTTCAAAATACTACACCACTACACGACTATATACCAATATAATAATGGCGCATCAGCAGCAACAGAAGCACCACCGTGTGCTCATTATCGCCACGGTGAGATTCAAAGGGATCAAAAGACCCTTAGTTTCTAGTCTCTTTGGCATTTATATTATTCATATAGTTTTGTGTTTTTTTTCCTTCGTCTTACTTTCTTAAATACAATCATCGTTCTTACTCTATCTATTTTACTACCATTCACTTTATTATTATTCATAATTTGAGTAAAGGATGGAGAAAAACAAAGTTTTTGGTAGTTTATACGTTAACGCTAACGATAACGTTAAGTCCTGTCATCGCGAAAAAGAGCAAGTTGCGCAAACAATCGATTTAGTGTTTGTTGTGCTCAATCCACCCATCTTTGTCTAACCTGATTTAGCTATTACCGTTAACGTTAATTTTACTCAATTCTAATCAGGATATTTTTAATTTCGCCCACACAACTTGATTTTTTTTTTGGTTGTGTTTTGTAAAGCGGGACTAGAGACAAATGAACAATAATATTACCGCCAATTCCGTTTGATCTGCCATTTCGCTATTTTATCAATCAAACATATCCTATCTACAGATATACCGCCGCCTTTGATCTCAATTAACCTCAGAAATTATAATATAAATTTTTTTTTTTGTTCGCGTTGGACGCGACAATAATAATGAATGGAGAATACTTATTGGAAAAATTATCCATTGTTTTATTGTAAGTAGAGATAATTGCATCAAAGGGGGCGGACGTAGGTAGGTAGCGTTGTAATTTTATCGATTTATAGTAAAAAATGTCTACATTTATTATTATTATTATTATTATTTTTGGTGGTTGTTTCTATTCTTCGATCACATTATAAACGTGATTATACGTATATGGCGGCTTAGTGTGTGGCATAATATCTCTCCTCTCTATAGAACAATAAACAGTTCGCACAAATAAATCTTAAGCAAGATACGAATCTTCAATGGTTCGTATTATTCGACAAAAAAAAAAAATGAACAGTAAAATGTCCTGTTCTCGATTATCCGCACCACCCCTTACCTATACAATCAGTTACGCTAATTTACGTGCACACGATCCAAAAATTAACACTTATTACTATGTATGGGAAGACAACAGGAAAAAATGACAGAGGAAAAAAAAATTGATAGATTTTTTTGGTGAATTATTGAGGGTTTCTAGGAGGACGACAGAGAGATGGAGGGTAGAATAACAAACGACTAGCGATATAATGAGCGTGAAACGTCACGCACGCATAGATATCCACAGTAGCCTTTAAGTAAGAATTACTTTTATTTTTCTTGTTGTTTGTTGTTTTTTTTTGTCTTTTAACAAAAAAATAGCAAAACCTATCATAAAGATATTTAAACATATAACCTTAAAATTATAGGGTAATTACTACATGGTAAAGAAAATATTATTGCCGCAAACAAAAGACATCCGTTTTTTTTCTGGAAAAAAAAACCAAATGTCAATCAAACATACACACATGGCCAACTACACGGCCGTTATTGTAATTACCATCACCATTATTATTATTATTATTATTATTGTCTGGTTAGACATGGTTATTATCAGCATGTAAACCTGATACGGTTTATTAAAACAAGTAATAATCATAATTGATAAGCGTAATTGTTTTTAATGAAATTTCACCGCCATTTACTTTTATTTTATTATTATTTTTTTTTGGTATCAGTATATATCTAGTATATAAATAAAATCCATAGCCGTCGCGATTAAACGATAACTATTCCACTAATAGCTATATAATGTGTAAAATCAAGTTGGCCTCTTCATACCAATATCACATAAAATACACACATTGTCTATGTGTTAGTTAGACATAGGGTAGTAATATTCTATAATACATGGACAGATATGGGTATGTATGTGTATGTGTGTGTGTATATGTCACAACCCACCACCAAGCTAGAAGAAAGATTATCGCTGGTAAACTCCGCCTATAAATGCCTGATCGTTGCCCAGTTTGTCTATGTGTGTATGTGTTGATATACAATACTACTGCGCTCCCCCCACTACTCGAATATTTTTTTAGCCACGCCCACCAGATACCACAGCCGTCGCGATCAGTCGTCTCATGTCAGTTTACCACGACTGATGATATTGAAATCCACTGGTTGTCTACCACTGATCTGTTCTGTTCTGGTTATCAATTGTGAAGATCTTCGTTTGTTTCTGCTTGTTGCCGCTCATTTGTTTTTATTATTATCACTATTATTATTATTATTGAAGGATTACTTCAACCACCACTGTCACCAGTGTTTCTTGTCATAGCTGTGAAAATTATGTTTTTTTTTTAATAAATAGAAAGAGATAGAAGTTTGTGTTGGAATGTCGAGAGGTATGGTGGCGGTGATGGTGACGGTGACGGTGATAGTGGTGGTGGCGGCGCAACAACAACAACAACAACAACAACAACGGTAATAAACACGACAGAGATGTATCATTATCGTTGGTGATTTGCGATTTCTTCATTATTCTTGGTCACGTAGTGTTTTTACGATGATGGAATTACATTTTGTTTTCCAGTTTATGTTGTTGTTGTTGTATGAAGCAGCGGGGGGCGGCGGCGGCAACAGTGAAATTATGCCCCCGGAGAAAGAATCTTTTTCCATTTTTTTTGCCTTCCCTCCTCCCCCGTTCGTTGTTATATTCTTCTGTTCCACACTAATAAAGAAAGAAATATCAAATTTTAATAATGATGGCTTGTTGTTTCGAATTTCACAGATAACATGATTTCGCCTAACAAGATTCAGATGTTTTTCCCCCATAATCCCTCTAAGAAAATAATTTTAAAATATTTGATTACAAAAAAAAAGATTGGAAACTGAATCCTGTAAATGTGCACGTTTTGGCGCAAACTCACCGACGCCAACATTTCACCGTCCCGACGCTGCTCTCTCTCTGATCGTCAGTTGTCCTCCAACCACAGTCTACTATCTATCGTTCTAAATTTCTCAAATAAATTTTCAAAAACATATATCTATCTCTTTCTTGTAAGTATCTTTTGAATTGATCCAGAAATCAAAAAAAAATCGATTTTTATCACTGATTACAATAAAGACATAAAACTAAATAGAGAAAAAAATCGGGAGGGTGGATGGGTTAAGGTCCAATTACTGCCCTTCACCCTACCACCCGTTTCATAACCGGAAACAGGTGTTTAGAAGATTTGACTTGAAAAAAATCGATTTTTCTTGTTATTCAACCATAAGAATAGAATTTTTTAAGGGTCGGTGAGATAATGGGGTGAAACAAAAAAAAATTGGTAACACATTCATAGCCGCCTTTTAATGGGAATTAACTTGATTTGCGTGTTGTTGAATAATTGTTACATTTAGCTTATCAAGATTGTGTTTCGGGTGGACGATGTTTGCGAGAAATCAAGTGTGCCATGAATGTTTTTGATTGTTTTTTGTTGTTGTTGTTGTCTTTAATCAGTTAGGTATTCCTTGTATTTTAAAAAATCTCCCACCGCCGCCCCCGGCTCAAGTGTGCTGATTTAACTGACGCACCCCTTTTCGCTTCCAGATAAAATAAACAAACAGAGAAAGAGAGAGGGATGCGTCATTCTGACGGCGGCAGTTAAGGGTTACTTTTTTGAGGGTGAGAGAGAAGCTCGTCATCGTTGCCGCCACCACAGCCGCCGCTTGTGTTTTTGGAGAGAAATCTGGAATTTTAACAAGTCCTTGTTTGTTTTTGATGGTGGTGACGCCGATTTTGTGTGGTAAAGTAGATAGTAGGTGGAGGTGTTTTTCACGTCCGATTTAATGTTGACGGGCGTTGGAACGGTGGCGGTGCCGGAAACTGCCGCCGTCACCACCACCACCACCATTGCCACCATCACCATCACCACTGCCACAAATATCGTTGAAACAACAAAACCAAAGAAAAAGGCTCATTCTGTAGTGTTGAGTATGAAGGAGCGCGTAGTTGACGGTGTCACAAAAACCTCTAGTAACGCCTCTATAGGCATAACCTTCTAACTCCTGCCCACCAAACGTGTGAAAAGTGGGGGAAAAATGTCGCCCCAGGATTGGCCAAAGCGCCAGAGCTGACACCGACTCGACCAATAGAATACCGCCCCCGTCATTAACACACTGTAGTGTCGAATCTGCGGCCTTTCTGCTATAGTCTTCGCTCGCACTCAATACGGGAAGGAGGTGTTGTTTTTGACACTCCCTGGGACACCTTTTGGTTTCAATTTCTCCACACATATTCTAAAAACAGTTGAAGTGCGCGTCTTGCGGGGTGATAAGTTCAGTGTGCGTCCTCTGATTTGTTGTTCATTTGTGATTAATAAAAACTAACTTTGGCGTCCCGACGCCACACCATCAAAACTAACCACAATTACCATCAACCATGGATTAAAGGTACATTAAAAACGAAAATTTTAAATGAAAATAACAAGTGACTAGATAGTGTGTTAAAAGTTCCTTTTATTTTAAATAATTTTGCAAAAAAAGTACCGGACGGCCAAAGTGGTTGTTTCCGATTTCTTGATTCGTGTGTTTTCTGTGCATTCGGGCCGGGGAATCTGTTCAAGATTCTACCGCCACCGCCGCCCCCCAAATGCGTTTCGATACGACATTGGACTGCCCTTTGGACACCACCACCACCACCACCACTAAGAGAAGCGGCGGCGGCATGGCCTATCATCCATTCCTTCAATTACCAAGACAGACCGATTTTAGTGTTAGTTCATTATTGACTGCTGCAACGAATAATACAACAAACGCCGCCACCGCATCACCGCCAACACCAAATTTCTTTCCATTGGCAGCGTTCGGTGCCCAAAATCCGCATGGTTGTTATCCAGGTACATTAATACCAAAAATCAACCATCCACATCCACATCATACATTGAGTGGACATCCATATACGACGGCGGAGGATGTTGTATTGGCGGCGGTGGCGGCACATAATCACCATCCCGGTATGGTCAGACCGTTACGTGCAATACAACCGGAAGAAGATGGTGTTGTGGACGATCCGAAAGTTACATTGGAGGGTAAAGATTTGTGGGAGAAATTTCATAAATTAGGAACGGAAATGGTGATAACGAAAAGCGGAAGGTGAGTCTGTTTTTCAATCCTACAAAACACAAAAACAACCCTTATTTAGACGTCGGCCGACGGCCAAACGAAATACCCAATAAACTGTCGAAAATCATTACTGTGGAGGCAAAAAATTAGGAAAAACGGGAGAATCATAGACTGTAAGAGATTTATTTTGGCGGGAGTTGCCAAAAATACAGAAATTTCGAAAATTCCAAATAATAAAAATAGAGAGAAATCATCATTTTCGTAATTTATTGGAATTTATATTAATAAAACGCCATTTTTTTCTTATCACATGATAACAGCCATATAAATCAACAATTCCATGAATGATCAATGATTTCCAAGAATAATTGTGTCATCAATGCCCTGTTTCGATATAAAATTACCTAAAAAAAAGGAGACAAACAAACAAACAACCGAAAAAAATTCAAGGGTTATTAAGATCATTGGTCTAAAAATACAATTTCGATCTAGTTACCGTTTTAATTACATATCAATCTATCTATACATATATACATATATTGTTGATATAATTAGGAACAAAACAACAATAAATAACGCCGTGCCGACGGTTAAGTCAATTGTTGACTTATGACTTAACTTAAAATAACAATAATATTATTAATGACATATTTATTATAATTATAACCGATAATTATCAATATTATTATTACTGATGCTATAATTATTAATAAATTGATGTCTTAATTATAATAATTATTGAAAAATTTGTTATTAATAGAAAATAGCAAAAAAATTTTAATCTAATTTTTGTCTAATTAATTTTAATTTAAACAAAAAAACCGTAGTAGGCTATGAGTGTAGTAAAAAAAACTAGTGAAGACTCGTAATGCTTTTCCGACGGCTTCTAAATCCACGAACAACCACCCAACCCTATATGTATATGTAGATATAATCATAGCCTTCTATATGTATGTTGATAACAGAAACTACCACCATTACAACATAAAAGTCGTAAACATAAAGAAAGACAGACAAGTTTTCATGTCGATTCTACTTGTTCCAGTTTTTTTTTTTTGAAATCTGAAAGAATGTCGTAACTTGGTTCGACTGCTTGTTGGTAATGTAGATTACTGGCGATAATTACCGACCTGACAATTTGTTGAAATTTTTTTAATATTTCTGCTTGAAAATAACTTCTTGCTTTCAAGTAAGTTTCGTGGGAAAAATATTTATTTAATACAATATGAACCAAGCTACGGCCCTACGTTCAAATGCCGCTGCCTACTTCGCGATGGAATAGGCCCTGTACACCCTTTAGAATATATCTACAAATGCTACAAATTGTCACCATTCTCCCGAATGCTCTAGTGCAAATTATTCCTGCAATTCGTTGTCAATTGGTCGTTATTTTGGCGGGAAATAGTCAAAGCGATTGTTTTCATTTTGAGATCAAAAAACAAATGACTATCGAAAAAAATCAAACAAAAGACTATTACTTAGGAAATTGCTGTTATAATAAATATTTATGAGTTACAATATTGAATCGAATCAAGCACGACATGATATTAAAAAAAAAAACAACAACAAAACAAATAATAATAATAATGATAATAACTATAGCACACCTTTAATGTAAACAGTGAAAGATAATTAAAACTGATACTGTTCAATTGTTTTCCACCCATTTACAATTTAGGTACAAATCGTTCTTATTCGTTGTTGTTTTTTTTTGGAATTGATTGAAAAGAGGGCAAAACACAACGAGTTACGGTCCTGTTTCTGTCTTGTTTCCGGTCTGTTCTGTCGGCCCCCTCTTGTCCTGTCCCTCTGCCTCTCACTCTCTCTCTGTCTATCTTCCGCTCCCCCTGTCTGTCTTCTAAATACAATTGAATTCCATCGAATTAACTCGTTTAATTAACGAGCTCAATCAGACATGTTAATGTTCGGGTATCGTTGTCTCTTTGCAACTGCCACCACCATCACCGCCACTATAACTAGGGGATTTGGTGGCAAAACCGCAAGTTGAATCCACTGTAATTGCCGGAATTTCCAAAAGGCCTACAAGATTATATTTTAATTATTCGAAATTTTAAAGACGTTTGTTTGAGAACCACTGGTCGAAAATATCGATAATTCCATTTAAATATTGATGGTTCAAGTTGATGAATGTTCTGGGTACATTTTAAATGAGATTTTTATGAAAAAACGTACAGTAGAGCATCGATTATCCGGAATAATTAATATCCTTTAGGCTCTACTCTGTATAATTAAAGCTTAATTCGAACAATTAACAATAATTATAATGTATTTGTGTTACAATATAAAGACGGCTTAAAACGATTTGATTCAATATTAAATCAGTTTGTTTTTTCAAGCAAAACAATATTTGTCCCTTTGGGGAGGAAAGAATAAACTTCAACCAAACATTAAATTAAGAAAAGCCGTAGATTTAAATTGCCACTTTAAACCGTAAAAAATATACATGACTGTACATAATTTACAAACAGATTTTTCTAGATGGAATGTACGGCCGTTAGTACAGGGCGCTAATAATTAGGGCTCTTTCTGTACGGC
>JAZBHA010000563.1:13165-56089 GCA_037464855.1 Iselma pallidipennis
TATTCATCGTTTTCTAGGAAACAAGATGGTGATAATGTTGTTTTTGAACCAGGATGTATTCAACCAGATCCAACAAATGATTTATTAGAAGAGATGAAATCATTTAGTGTTATAGAATTAAGTGGAAAAAATTTGGAGAAACGAGTGGGTGGTATTTTGAAACCACAAGGATCATTAGAAAAATCACGAGAAGAACGTAGTGAATTCTTCTCATCTGGAGAACCAACAATATTATCTGATTTAAGTACAGCTAGTTCATCATCAAATAATGATCGAATAGTACCAATTAAAATGAAACGTACGAAACAGAATGTTGCAATTCAATCGATTTTTAAAAAACTGGAAGAAACAAAACAAGTTAAATTTAGTGTAGATGATAGTGAAGATCAACCAACACACCAACAACAGTTTTCGTTAAAAAGTCCATCATCCTTCCATCCGAATCATACCACATTTCCAACTTCGACTCATCAACCAGATTATTTAACAACGTTACGGAATGTTTCGAAACCGTTAAATCAGAAAAATTTCAATTATTCTAATATGGATATGAAAGCTAGTGGACCACCACCACCCTCAATGGTACCGTATCCCAGTCTCAATCTACAATCGCAACCAGTTTTTGGAAATTCAACAACACAACAACAACAGAGTGGCTTTTCATCATCAAATCCTTTTAATCGTCCCCCTATGGTGGCTCCCTATCAAAATCTTCCGTTTTCTATGAATCCATATGGAGTTAATAAATTGGATGAACCAGTATCACCACCACAACAACAATCAAACTCGCAATGGTGGCCAAATCCCAATCACCGTCCGGATAATTTCCATTATCCTCAATATAATACAAATTTTTCTTATCTTCAATCACCACAATCAGATTATAGTAAAACATCAAATCAAAATAGTGGTGATGTATTCAACAATTCACCATGGAGTCAATTTAAACGACACAATTTCGGTAATGAAATGGGCATGAATTTTGATAATAATAATAGTCATGGTGGTGTATCAATGAGACAAGCCATGTTGAAAGAAACAACCAATTCTCTACCAGCTTCATCACGACCTGGAGATGTAAATTTTTGTAATATTCTGTGATTTTCAATTATGATTTCCTTTGTTTTTTTTTTAGATCCATGATAGTTTCTCACAGAATCATAATTCACCGGGGTATTCCTTATTTAATACAAACAGTTGGACACCGAATCTAGCTGGACAATTGAGGAATCCAACCAAATCACAAGAGAATATGCCACAACATTCTTTGTTCACAGGTCAAGGTCCACAATCATTGGCTCAGTTATTAGAACAGCAACGATCACAAAAAACTGATCCATAATTGAATGTGTTTCAAATATTCCTAGGTTTTTTTTTTGCTTCACTGTTATCTCTTATCATGTTACCAATTATGAAAAGAACAAATTGGTTTTAATAAAAAAATTTCTATACAACACACCTGTTTGGTTTCTAATTATTATTATTATTATTACAATATAAAATAAATACACACATGTAACGTATTTAAGTTTATCTATATATATTTTTTGTTTGAATTAATTCCACAAATTAAAAAAAAGATACCGGTCATAATAGTGGACTTTCTGTATCGTTTGCTTCGTAAAATTACAGTTTACCAAAAAAATGGTATTGAAAATTTCAATACCAATAGAATAACTAAACTATTTACATTAATTATTATTAGCAGTAAATCAACATTGAAGATGAATAATAGTAGCAAGAATAAGAATTATTTTGGTAATTTCATGGAAAATAAATTAACAATTTGTTTTGTTTTTACTTACTTAACTTAAGAAAATATTAATTTAAAACTATCAACTGTATTTGTTTAGTTTCTTTCTCAATTTACTAATATTTTTTGGATGTCGGATTTTTATATGGACCACATTTTTAAATCACGTAGAGGAAATAATTAATTAAACCGGAAAAAAAAAACGAAAAAGAAAAATCAAAATACGATTGTTTGAAAAAATGTTCGAATTATTTTAAACACAGAAATATAGGTGTAATGTTCCTTAATCAATTTTATTCCTTTCGCAAATTCCTAATTTCATTAACGTTTGCCATTATTAAAATTCAAACTTCTCAATGGAGTTTTGAATGTTGAAGCAGCTTGCTGTTGTAATTGATACGCAAGAGGATGGATTTTAAAACCAAATAGCCTAAAAGAATACAAAAAATAAGATATACATACGTCAATTACAAAAACAAAAAAAATCATACCTAGGAACAAATTGATTTGTAGGACGCTTTGGTCTATATTCAGGATGTACCATAAAAAGCATATGTGGAAAACCAGTACCGAAATAGGCCCCATCTGTGTGGTGATGTCGTGATGATTTTGGTGTGTAAACATCCATACATTTTGGACAATATGACTTTACCATTGCTTCACCAGGCACGTCAGATAAGCCTATAATAAATAATAATAAAAAATACGTATAATACAGCACTCTCTCAAGTATTTCTCGTGTAGTTCCAAAACAGTCGGTTTTATTATATGTCGAACCAGGATTTGCCATTGAAAAGTATTCGAGTTATCGAGATTTCAAGATATAGAAGCAAAGAAAAATTATTGAATTATGGTTATATCTATTAATTAGTACATTATAAAGCTTCTGTATCATTAAATGTTTTGTACAGACAAGGCGAGAACCCAGGGGCGGATCTATAATGAAGCTTAAGTTTCAGGGCCACCGGCGCCTAGTTATAATAAAGTAGAATTCAGAAATAATAAGCAAAAGAGGAACAGCATTCTTAGCGAGAGTGAAACAAGGATGCTGATGTATTGGTTCACGTAACAGTGATATTGATAGACTGATCGAGTTTATTAAGTTTCAGGATCCCCTGAAGCTTAAGCTTGGTAATACAATCTGTCTTTCTTTTGGTGTACATTATTGAAAACATAAGCTTCAAGGGCCCCCAAATACTTAGATCCGTCACAGCGAAAAACAATTAAAGTTACAAAGACTTCGTGTCACCATTTCTTTTCGAGTTGCGGACAACTTCAAGTTATTGAACAAAGATTATAATCGTTCGACTGTAGTTAATAGCCGAGATTTCATAAAATTTAGTTATTTAGTATATTTAAACGAAAATCTGGAACAGATTATTCAGTAAATCTAGACATGGGTCACAATCAACGAAACAGAAAGAAACAACATAAGAACACAGTATGTAGTAACGATTTAGTTGGACAAGTGAGTAATATAATCCGATAATGTCGATTATCTAGTATTTCCCAATTGCAAATTATAAACTTACCCAATGGTAGCATCGGTTGAGACTCACAATATACACGTGGGCAATAACCAAAGTCCCCAGATTGGTATTTTTCAATCATTTGTGCAATGCCCCTATTTGTTAAAATATATCTAGCATGTATTAAACCATACAACATTTCAGCAGCTTGCTCGATGAGGTCAGATTGATTTGGATTATCATCCAGTTCATCATCTAGAAATTTTTATATGTAAATGATGATAATAAGATATAAAAATTCTAACCTGGTTCTAAATCCAATATCATATCTAATGCTTGTCTATAATGTGGTACTTGTTCATTTAAACCAGTCAAGTTAAATTTATCTTGTATGTAATCCTCATCAACCTATAACGAACCAAAAATAAAAATAAAAAATTGAATCACGTGCAGAGTTAAGTATAAGAAAACATTGTACCTCGCAAAAGAATTCATTGCCTCTAAGTCCACAAAACCATGAAATCCATGAAACCTCCTCGGAGCTGCTCATTTTCCTACAATCCCAAAATTCATTAATATTTTAATAAAGTAAACATGTAATTTACTATATTTGTTTGTAGAAATGGCTTTGGGTGCAGCCCCTCTCTATACTACTACAATCAAGTTTAATGACATTTGTGACGTAAGAATACGGTTAATTTTACTAAATAATTAATTTATATAATTCTATATTTATTAAATATGAAGAATTAATATAAATTCTATTAAAAATAAATGAAAAATTAATAGATTTTTACCTCTTTGTACCTTGATTAGCCACGCTTACGCTGCTTCATCTACGCGAAAAAAACAGCGACTGACGAACCATCTACCGATTCGATTTATGTACTAATTTTAATGACATTTTTTCAAAGGCGGTAAATTTAAAACTTACTGTTCTGGTGAGGGCGCTGAAGACATTGCTACGAAATTCAAAATTTCAACTTATTATTTTATTTTATTTATAGGTACACCAGTTTCTTCTTTTTTTTCCAACAAATATTATAGCATTATTGTTGCATAATATGCACAGTAAAAATGATAAAAATAATGAATTTTTCGAGGACTCGACAATCTTGACAAAATTTTACAATATTTGTTTTATGTACAGTAGACTCTCGATTATCCGGGACTCGATTAACCGGGAAGCGGATTAACCGGGATCCCTTCAGTATGATCACACATACCACTATCAAAGGTTAGGTATGAACTATCATACGTATTATCTGTTGAATTGTTAGGTATTTGTTATAATTTACTTAATAAATACATTAAAACTGCCGATTTGCGGCTTAACCGGGAATTCGGTTAACCGGGAAACCATTTCTACCGACCACCCCGGATAATCGAGAGTCTACTGTATATTTATTGTTAGAGATTACCAAAAGCTAGTCATAAATTCCAAACGTAGGTATTTAAAACAATATTTTAAAAAATTTAGATTATTTTTTTACTGTTTTTTTTCCGAGTCAGGAAACTGTAGATATTAGGACTGGGCGCGATCTTCGATATATTGATAATAAATTTAATCGATATATCGATAGTTATCGATACATGACATCGATAACTATCGATATTTTATGTTGACCGTAGAGTGACCAACTATCCCGATTTTCCCGGGACTGTCCCTGTTTAAGCACTGAAAATCCCGTGTCCCGGAAAGTAGATGCCCGGTTTGATGGAGAGATTGTTAGTTTGATGGACTGATAGCAGAAATTGTTATAATATAGATCTGATAAAAGCCGAATTACTAGTCAAAATGAATTTCACACACAACTTTATAAAAGAAAAGACGAATGTCCTAGAAAAATTGTGGGAAAAATGAAAAATAAAAAAATTTATTACTGAATATTTTTAGTTGTGCCCTGCAGTGGCGTCACTAGGGGTTTTGTCACATGCATTCTCTTTCTTATTCTTATCATTTGGTGCGCTCACAAGTCATAAATATAGGGTCTGCTATTTATACGAACGCGTACACAGACAATGCAATCGTTCAGACTTCTAGGCAATAGACATTTTAACAAAAAGGATGGAAGTAAGGAGAAGCCCACACGCATGTAGATATAATCTTTACATTCGTATGGTGTAATAAGGACCTTTCCGTACCAACTTGTATTACAGTATACTGTACACAAATTTTAAGTATTTCTATTAATAAGTTTCGTTGTCTCATGAATTTTTCAGTGATATATTTGACTTCCAAAGGCTTTCCCAGGGGGGGAGAAGAGGGTCAAAACAACAGAAAATTTTCTAGAGGAAGGGTGAAACAGTTTAGAATATTTTGTATATGTTATCGGCAATATGCGAAATTTAGCAATTCGAGAAATATCTAGTCAATTTATCAAATGACTAAATTGATAGGCACATAGATCGGAGTATCTAATCTGTGGGTAAGCAATCCGCGAATAATTCGCAGATTCGCGCAAAATAACTGATATACTCTAGGCCAGGGCTGTCCAACCCGCGCCTCTCGGGTTGCATGCGGCCCAGCGCCGTATTGAGTGTGGTCTAACATAAAATCGTAAATTTCCTTAAAACATTGAGATTTTGTTTACTTGTTTTATTTGTCACGGTGGATATCATATACTAATTAGTAGGTATATTTTATGTACCGCCCTAGACAATTTTTTTTCCTCAAATGTGGCCCAATAAAGCTAAAAGGTTAGACACCCCTGCTCTAGTCAAAGTGAAGCTTAACATGGTTGTTTCTTCATTTTAATTAGGCAGAGTATGGGCGAAGTTTTCATTATTGTCTGAAATCAAAAGGGATGGTGAACAAACGGAGCACCCTACAACATATGTATGTTCAGATAAAATAAAGATAACAGCAATTTGAAAAATTGTTCCATTTACTGAAATATTGACAAGAATTGATATCATCCAATTTAAAAATTGTAATTTTCTATTTAACTTTAACAAGCAAAGTAAAATAATTGTATAAAATACTTGCTTTATAAGGCCGTTGTTGCACTTGTTCTTTAGAAAACTCACCGCTCGTTTCCTAAACTTGAACGCGTACGAGAAAATCATGCCTTATGAAATTTGTTATTTAAGTATACGATTGTGAATAAAAAAAATTGAATTCTTCCTGATTGTTCCTTTTTTTTAAACAAGCAAAACTATAGTTTTACAGAAAAAAGGAAAAGTTGGAATGGTGCAATACTTTGTTCAAAAACAAAGCAATTTACGCAATTATTACATTTGTAACCGATGTCATTCACCTTTATTTAGTAAAATTTCAAATATTCCGCATCAGACTAATTTAGTTCACTTAATTTTATTTAATCATCTCCTTCACAATATCATGTTAAAAGGTATTGTTTTGTCTAAATATAAAATATGAAGAATAAACAAAATATTTATAATTCCATAAATTATTTTACTGTTGCGAAACTAAAGTTTAAGGTAAGATGCATTTTGTTTATATGTATAACGTTGAGGTTTTCCTAGTAGCTAAGTTTTCCAATAAATTAAAGATTGGAAATATGTAAAAATATTCGTTATAGAAAGCGAAATCCTAGGTTTTCCTATTTATAGTTGCGTCGATTTGTCTAGTCTGTCCTTTTGGCGGCGCCGTCCTAGTCGTAGTCCATACTCAAAATAGTCAATAAGACCACAAGTTTATTTAAAAAAAACCTCCTGTGATAGTGGACAAATTTTTTCATTACGCAAATTAATAAAAAGAAACATTTCAAAATTTGGAACGTCCTACTTGCGGTTAGTTTAAAAATGAATTATTCATTTTTGTGAATGAATCATATATTTTTTTTAAACAATAAATACATTTCGTTATTTGGAAAATACAAAGTCAATTATATTGGTTTTTATTTTGAAAATAATTGTTACTCAAGGTTAATATACAGCCATGAATTTATAAGTCCACTTCCATCGTTTTGTTATTGTTGTTGTTTGATGAAAGTTGTTCCGTATATTTTATAAAACTATTTCAGTTGCAGTCAGACTGTACAACAACGTATTAGGTAGTTATTGCGGTCATTTATTCACATATGTATGTATGTAAACATGGAATCTAAAAAACGGTTTACATTTATGTTATATTAACTTGTCCTCAGTAGAAATATTATTATTTCAGCTATTTGTTAAAGTGTAGGAGATCAAGGAAATTGTAATTAATACATTTTAACTACTTAAAGATGTTGTGAATGTGGAAGTGAGTTGGTGATCTTACATGCACTTGGTAAGTTCATTCAATTGCATGTTCCACTTTTTTACGAATTTTTATTTTTACAAATAAATTTGTGTTTTAGATTTTTATTCAAATAATACTTACACATTAGAATTTTAATTTTTGTAAAATGGGTTGCCTATGAAATTTTTAATAATAATTAATTTAAAAAATCAAAATTTTCAAGTGCGCGGAACTTTCTCAAATGCAGTTTTCTATTATTTCTTGAATTCATTCGAGTAGAACGTTTTCGAGATGAATCTTAAAAAGTTATGGTTTCTAGATTTTATTAACTTCAACTGTTGTCTTCATTAAAAACAAAGTTGAAAGTGGTCAATTTATAATAATAATTTATTTTTCTGTAATTGTGTATTTTGTTGTATATAAATGTCGGGATACTAGTTTCGACCTATTGAACCATCATCAGCATTCTGTAAAACTACAGATAAATGTCCAACTTTCACGATACAAAATATAATAAGGGCAAATTGTTATTCTAAATTTAATTTTTACGTGATGAAAGACATGATGAAGACTATTTCTTGCTCGCATAAATCTCTTGTTCCGGCCCCCCCAAATACCTGGCTCCGCTACTGGATTTAATAGTCTACAACATTTATTTATATTGCAACAGGATTCTACATGTATAGGATCTTGCGGTGTAAACAATGATATATTTTGTTTCGCCTCTTTTTATCTGTATCCTTACTTAATTAAGTAATAATGTGAATGTGGAGCAGTGGGGCGTTACGGATCTTGGAGGCCAGGAGCAAGAAATCTAAGGGAGCAAGATAAACTTTAGGAGCTTCCTCAAGATTGAGGCCTTAGACAAATATCTCATCATCATAACTGTGACACCTAAAAAAAAATATTCCTGTGGGAGTTCTCTTCGTTGTTGGAGCCACCTGCAAATGTCCTTCTTGTTGCACAACTCAAAAGTACTCTTCATCCGCATCCTTATCCCTAAGAAGTTGATTGGCAGTTAAAATAAATTCAAACAAAAATCCACATCTTCATCTTCCCAACTCATTTACAGTTAATAAACTCGGCCAACAGTAGATAAGTTCACACAGTAACAGAACAGAAATATATGATTTAAATGTCCCGGTAAGCTTGCTGTGCGGAGCAAACTAATCCTTAACCGAGAAGACGATAAAGATGAAGATTGGCGTTTGAATTGCACCGATAGATTGCTAAACATTTGTCATTTCGTTTACCCTCGTGCTCGACAAGACCACACTGTTTGAAAGAAGCTAAGACGGTATATACTGTGCAATTCAAATGCAACTATATATCTTCATCTCTATTTCTAAGGAGTTGCTTAACAGTTAAAAGCAATTCAAACGAAAATCCACATCTTCATCTTCATCTTCTCCCCACCCATGCACAGCTTACAAACTCGGCCAATAGTAGATTAGTTCACACAGTAAAGAACAGAGATATAATATTTGTAATAGGTATGAGGGTAGATATAGTAGGTATGATTTTAAAGTCCCGCTTTAGCTTGTTGGGCGGAGCAAGCAAATCCTTAAAGTGTGGGACGCTTGATTCGCCATTTCATTATCGATATCCATAAGAAGAGAGAAGAAGATAAAGGTGCAGATGTAGAGTTGAATTTGAATTGTACGGATATAGTCTTAGCACATCGAATGAGTAAACTTTTTGGCAAACTATTTACGAAAATTTCTGTGTCGCAAATTATATGAACATAATTTTTTGTACCTACTTTTGATAACAGAAATACACACCTATTGTATTCTGTAATAAGTAGGAAGATCGTAAAATAAAAAATGGAAATTTGTTATTTGTTCCATATAAATAAACAGTTTTAACAAGTACCTACTTCATTACAATGTATGAATAAAAATAATTGTTACCTAATATTACGTACATATGTTTTCGAGATATGCAATGATTTTATCGATTGAATTTTATTGTTAAAATTGTATACACGTGTGTCATTTTTATCAAAAATAACTCAGGATTATCTTTTATAATACAGAGCCTCGGATTCACATGCCATTGACAGTGGTTTAGATTTTGAAGTTCATTAACTACTCAATATGCATTCATTACAAAAATCTGCAATTCAATTTGTGTTGGTATTTAATGTGAGCTACAGCAGTTATCTAGTCGTAAATAATAACATGATTATAATATCAAAACACATTATTCATTTATAAAACTTATTGATTAGGTATTGCAAATATAATTTATTCGCCATAATATGAAAATAACTGACCCTCTCTTTATAATGATCTTTGTTATCATCGATTATAGACTTGTTTAATAACAGCTTTGACATTTTTAAATAACACTTTAAGTATATTTCTCAAAAAAAAACACCAATAAATGTGATGAACTATTCGTAACATTTTTTTGGCTAATTTTAGTTAATACCTGTATTAAAATACATACGTACGTGTAAAGATTAATCTTATCATTTCCAACAACCAATCATTAGATAAATATCGTTAACAAATATAGCTGATTGTGTATATTTTTCCAGTGAATGGTTGGAACATGGCAAGATCACATCCTGTAGAGGATTTAGGTAAGTTTAGTAACTTCAGTTGATTTATAATTGAAATTATATAGGTAGATTAGTTATGCCATTGTTAAATACATGTTATTGTCAATGTTAATAGCAATAAATAGTCACATCTAATAATGACCTGGTAGAGAAGTAACGCATATGTATTCGGCCATTTACCGAAATAGATAAAATCCTTAGATACCGGAGTCGAAATAATGTGTAATTTCAGCATTTGGCCATGAACGGATGTCAAATTAATACCAAAAATATTATTAATTAGAAAAATTTTGTGTTTATTATTTTTATTTTCCTCTAAATTTAAAGAAAAAGGACTTATTGTCGTTTAGGGCCTCTCCAAACGTAGTGGATTTGCGTATTTGCGGTGAGGAATAATAAAAAAACATCACACTAGTCTTATTGTTTATTTATACTTTTCTCGGGTATAATACATAGTAAAGTGAAACAGATGTATTAGAAAGCAATCGTTAGGAAAGAGATAGAGTCTGTTCTGTTCTATTCTGGACAATTTGTAATTGAGTTTAATAACTAAAAATTCTCTATTTATTTCCTAACGACTGCTTTCTAATACATCTGTTTCACTTCAATCTGTATTATACCCGAGAAAAATGTACATAAACCAGTTACATGTTTGTTTATTATTCCTCAACGCAAATACGCAAATACACTACGTTTGGAGAGGCCCTTAGTTTTTAGTGGCAGAGATCTGACTGCACCCCTTGAACACTAATCCAATAGTAAGACATCTCGACTCTCGACACATTCCTAACAATTAAACAACATTAGCCAGAAGCAGGAATAAACAATTACAGTAGCCGCCGCTTATAAGAATTCCGCTTATAAGACTCAGACGGTTATAGGAATCAAATTTGATGGCACGGATTCAAATGTATGTTTCACTGTAGTAATTTCGCCACTTATAAGAATCACAACGCCGGATATAAGACTCAAAATATTTCAAAGTGCTAGTAATTTTTCGTAAAAAATTAGTCACCAGTGTCAAATAATATCATACTTAATAGGTAAAAAATGAAATTAAGGACCAAATTTTTTTTAAAACCCCCCCCTAAACCCAAACTTCTTGAAAATCATCACAGTCAGATGTTTTTCTTGACTTCCAAGAAAACTTTGAGATCACAAGTTCTGTATGTAGAGTATGTATGTAGGGGAAAACTGTAAAGTGGTACGAAACTTCCCCTACATTATGTACTTAGGTACATATTCAATAAAATATCGAACTTTTTGGTACAATACGATCTTATATGCACCTGAATCACCTAAATTTACAGTTAAAAAAAAATGGTGGTGTCTTAACCAAACATTGGATATAAGAATCGCCGGATATAAGACTCAAATTTAGCGGGACAAACGTGATTCTTATAAGCGGCGGCTACTGTATTTCGGCATTTGAGCAAATTCGGTAACTGAGTCTATGCATATTTATATAGCTATTCAGTGGAATGCAAACGCAGCTCTACATCTTTATCTTTATCTCTAAAGAGTTGCTTGGCAGTTGAAATCAATCCAAACGCAACTCTACATCTTCATCTTCTTCCCACCCATTTACAGCTGACAAACTCGGCTAATAGTAGATAAGTTTACACAGAAAAATAAGAGAGATATAGATTTGCGATAGGAAGAAGGATGGGTATATGATTTAAATGTCCCGCTTAAGCTCGTTGGGCGAAGCAAGCAAAACCTTAAAGAGTGAGGACACTTTATCGATATCCATAAAGAGCAAGAAGGAGATAAAGATAAAGATAAAGATGTAGAGTTACGTTTGAATTTCAATGATATTGTATAAAATAAATTGTTGGCAAATCGTGTTTGTATCGCCTCCACATGTTGATTAACTTAATTAAATTGATTAGTTTATATTTTAATTAAATACGCCTCCATTTTTTATAATCTAATAAATTTCTACAGATATTATTGTTAATTTGATTGAAACAATATATAGAAAATTAACGTAGAAATGTGTTAAAATAAAGTAAAAAAAAAGCAACAACAAATAATCACAGTTATAAAAGACCAAATCAGTATCGCATTTTTATTGATAAATTAAGTATGATACATAATAAAATTATTTTCATACCGTGGAATATGCTGAATGTCAATTTGAAGATTATCTACTTATATTATCAGTTTAATTAGCGCATTACGTTCCACAATTTATACATACCTACTCTAAATAAATTTGTTTACTTATTATAATCTAAAATTGAGTTGTAGGTACTGTGGATACCTATATACAGGTATATCCAAATAAAAGTGGGGTCTTGAAGAGCACGAGAGCAAGAGAAATGACAGATATTAGCAATCTCTGATACATGAATCGCAGTGAGATAAAAGCACGACGTTGTACATATTAGTTCTGTTCCAACTAGAATCTAAGACTATCAGAAAAGTCCGAAATAGTCCGAGGCAGGCGCAGATAGTCCAGTTTGAGTGTTTTGAACTCATTTGCGCATGCCTACTTTTCTGATAGTTTTGGATTCTATATAGCTGGAACAGACCTATTAACAGCTTGCAAACGATAGCAGTAGAAAATGACAGGAGGGAATCGTGTTTCTTATCTCGGCTTCGACTCATGTAGCGGAGATGACTAATGTCAGTTATTTCTTTTACTCTCGTGCTTCTCAAGACCACACTTTTATTTGGATATACCTGTATAGAATATTATTCATCGTTTTCAGCGTTATATTTTTTTCCTAAAACCATTTTATGCAATTGATATCAGTTAGGTGTACAATTTTTCAACAGATTTATGAATTGCACTATAACGGTTTAATTACAGTGGTCGCCGTCTATTGTAATCACGGATAGTGTTATCAATCGGCCATTGTTATCGATATGGGTCGGTCCCAAAATTCTCTATATAAAACTAGTTGAGAATAATCCGTCTACTATAATCAAACTTCGGCTATTACTATCAATTTTATAGACAAAATTTTTTAATTTTTATCAATTTTGTGGAAATGATCGATTTCTTCGAAAGTTACTTTTAACCGAAGCATACTTTTTATTGTTTACATGTGTGCCTGACAATAATTCTTACAAAATATGTGACTAGATCTATTTCCTGAAGCATAGCCTTTACCTTTGCAAAACATATGTATTGTCCCAGTGAGAGGGATAAACATGTGCATCAGTATGTATTCGGCTGCGATTTTGTGATATGTTGAGTTCGGACGACTGTATAAAGTGCTCTATAGTTGTTTGTAATGAATTAAGTTCGATAATCACAATTTTTTTATCACCCGTCTAATGTTATCAGTCGGCTATTGTTATCGGAAAGGGCAAAGTGATTATAATAGACGGCGACCACTGTATATATTACACTCGACAGGACATTGAGAGGTCCCGGGTTTAACCCCCAGTCGAGGCCGGCAAACTTTTTCGGCTGTACTCAACTGTGAACGGCTTCGATTTAATAAGAAATCGGTTATTAATTTAATAATTAAATTATGTGTACCTATCGTTAGAAAAGTACTTTTCTAACGATACTCATCTTGTTATCCAAGAAGATTTTTCTAATAGAAGACTTTAAGTAATCATTTGAACATATTTACATACAATCATAATTAGTTACCTTGAAGGAAATCATTTAGGGTATAATTATTGTTAATAATATTTCAGTAATACATAAATAATACCTACCGATTACAAAAAAAATTATATATTTGACTATTTAGTTTTAATGACTCTATTTCTTCGGTCTAATGACAAAATAAATATTTATTTTATTGTAAATATGTACTTATGGTTTTGTAATACACTTGTATAAGGAGGTTCTTTCATATTAATAAGAATATTTATTGACTACACTTACAATTAGATTAATGAGAACAACCAAATAATAATTAAAAAAAAACAGTGTTCATAATTTTCAAAAAAAAATTATTCTTTGAAACTTTATTATCATTTCTTTTTCGATTTTATATGTATGTTGTCGTACCTTTGAGATAATGTATAGTGTCAACATAGCATTTCGACTTTGCTTCAACAACAATAGCACAGAGACCTTAGTACTTATCTAGACCTGAACCAGGTTCGTACTGTTTGTAAGTAGTTTATTGTTATTATTGTTGTTACAATGTGTTGGAGTTGGTTTGGGAAGAAACATGAATATCGTAAGTCAAAAATTTCGAAAATTCTATTTACGTATAATATTCTGTTAGGTAATCATTATCAATAGGTACACGCAATAATTGTATTGTTTACAAGTTTTATAAATAATAATAATAATTAATTGATTATTTGATAGGGTAATTATTATAGAAAAATATTTCAGGTGAACCACTACCATATGATCCGGATTTCAATGGCCCTTTAAAGAGACGTTCATGTACAGATATCATCTGTCTCTTTATTTTCATTGTATTTATAGGATGTTGGGCTGGTGTAGCAATATACGGTAATAAAATCATAAATTTTTAAATAAGTATTGAAATTTATTAAAAATATTTTTTTATATATATAGCAATAGCTAATGGAGATCCAAATACATTATTGGTACCAAAAGATTCTACAGGCAGTCGATGTGGTTTAGATGAACATGTTAAAAACAAACCTTATCTCTTCTTTTTCAATCTCGCCAAGTGTGTCAGTCCGACAGTGCCCTTTACAGGTTGTCCTACTAGACAGGTAATATTTTCGATGGCTGTACCCACTTTTTGTACATAAAATTTTTATAGGTCTGTGTAGAATCATGTCCGACAGAATATTTCCTTTGGGATAATAATAGAGATGTTAGTAAATTAATTTGTGATTATGAAGTAATACCGACAACAACAACTGCCGATCAACTTATATCTGAAGAAAAGTGTGCACAATGGTATTTACCAAGTACAGCATGTAAGTGATTCTTTTGATAAAATTTTAAGAATTTTGATAAAGCACAATCAAGATAAAACTTTCTCAAAATTCAAAAATATTTAGACAGGAAATGTGATTTATTTTTAATTAAAGTGTTTGTTTGTGCTTTATTTATTATATTTTATAATTATCAAATAGAAATTGTATAAATCAAGTTCCTTTTGCCTATAGTGTTAAATCGGTGTTTATACAATATTGCTGATCGAAAATCATTAAGAATGGATATTGGTAAAATTAAAGGCGATGAAATATCAAAATTAAAAAAACATCTACACACATTGCCTATGTGGATGTCGCTTGTTACACAAAACTCAATCGCTGTATTTACTGAAAATGACCAAATACAACAGGTATTTTGATAAGAATAGAACAAAGAAAAAATATCAATCATTCTCTTCCACTAAAATTCTTTGAATTACTCATCTACTGCATTCTAAAAATTCTTTAGAAATCTGTTTGTATATTAGTAAAGTAGTTTTAAAAGGTGACAGTTATATTGATTGTAGATGTAATAAGTTTTCAACATATACCTACTATACATACATATAGGTATAGTCTATATTATCTTATAACTAGATATCACTCCGGTTTTTGATAACAGATAGTAACAATATGACTCATAATCAATACTTGACAAGAATATCCTTTAATTACTAATAATACTGACAAAACAAAGAACAAAATTAAAGAAAAAACATAAATATTTGAAATTCTTTTTTGTACAATCACCATCTGCCAAATTGAAAAAATTTCAAAAATATAGGAACAAATTTAGATCATTAGATTTTTTAGGATTGGTGCCCTTTTTAAAAGGTATATAGCCATAATTTATTTTTCTTATGTAACAAAAATTTTGCTTAGAAGTTACAAAATTATTGCTGAAAAAACGATATTAAATTCCTTCTCTTTGATTCATATTCATCGTTACAAAAGGTTTTTTTTTGTAAGTTCTAGTATCATCAGCATTTATTGAACGAGCGGTGTAATGTGTTTCATACAAAATGCAACCGAATAGTATATTTTTAATTATTTTTTAAATTAAATTCAAAACGCATTTTATATAATCTGTCTAAGTCGGAAAATTTGTCTGGTCCCTTGACGTTCCAGCGCTCACAGGTTTCACTGTATCAGAAACTAATATACAGGATCAAATTGATGAGCAATATTGAAACGCCCGCATCCCCTCATAAGCCTAATTGGTGCACCATTTTAGTGCCACTGTATTAGTGTCTGACCCACCTTATGCTTTATATCTAATGAAACTTCCAACTATTGTAACAAATACTGAAAAATCACATACGATTTTGGAATTTGACCATGTATTATTGTTCGAATGAGAGTTACATGGGAGGTAAAAATGACCTAAGTTGATTCGCATAACAGGTGGTAGTGCCGCCCGGCGAACTTGGCGTGATCCACTACGTGCACCTAGGTTAAGTTGTGTTCTCATGGTAGATTGCAAAGTGTAGCTTGTATAGCTTTAGCCAATCAAAATTAAGGACTTTACAAACTTCCTCAAAAGTTTGAATTCTGGCAACATAGGTTGCTTGGTTGATTTGGCACTTTTGTAATAAACATTCAATTCTAGAGGTTCTTCAATTTTGAGGCGGGAAAATTTTGTGCCTTTTCTTCTTGCAAACGTAATACCCCACCCGTCCCCCATAATACACCTGATTCTTAAATGGTTTACATAAATTTAACCACGTATAGGGCCCTCAAAATGAGGCCGAGTTTCATTATACGATGGGGGGTCGAAATGGCCCCGGTTTCGAGAAAAAAGGCATTGAAAATGGGGCCAACAGTTGGCGAGCCGCTGGAAGGGCCCAAATGTGCAAGACGTGCAAGACGTGACATATCGAAGGAATTTGCTAATTGATAAGCACTTTTAGATACGCGACAGGCAAGCGGGGGTAAAAATGCGACGTAACAGTCTGCTATTACCAGTGCATGGAGGAGCGTGTCGTAATGGTCCGCGGTATTTGTGGGTGAATTCGGCTCGTTGAGTAGCATTACTAATTAATTAGTATAGTGTGTAGGAGGGGGATGATTGTGCACCATGGGCAAAATGAGACGCCGTCTGTCCTGGTCATACCGTCTAGGCACAACCCGTCTAAGGTGGGTGCCAATCGTCTTATGGTCCCTGAGTGAGCCGGCCCATCATTTAGGACAACTTTGGGGTAGTTTTCTACGTGTCGTGTGTGGAAAATGCCGGCCATAAGTGCATGTGTTAGGTGTTTTCAACAGTAGGTTACTAGGAATTGTGTCGTTCAAGGTAAATGAAATCTGCGACATAGTGCTGATACTGGCATTCTTATCAGCTAGACAACAACATTACGGTAGGTTAGTAACTCTTCCTGTGCCCATCCAACAATAGGGCCAATTTTGGCCCAATTTTTTTTTGTCGCTTTGACCACGCAAAACACCCTTATTGTACTCTATTCCCCATAGGGATGCTGAGGTTTAATTTATGTAAACGATTTAAGAATCACCCTATAGTACTCCTATCTGTAAAATTTGCATAGTGATTAATTAAAGGAAATAAATTGATTCCAGTTGAATATAGATGCGTACCAACAATTGATGACACTCTATTCCAACAAATACAAGGAGCCCTTAATGTATCATCTAATTCACTTACTTCAGCTATTCAAAATCTTAAGATTTTATCACAAGCTGAACAGGTATGATGGTGATTAAAAATTATAATAAAAGTCTGTGTTTTTATCAACTAGAATTGATGTTAAAACGCTTTAAAATTATGTGTGTTGTTCAGTTTTTGTTTTGTTTGGTTTTCATTTTTGTAATCGTCTGTATTTATTTTGTATTAATCACAAATTTTTGGCACAGTGTTTAACTAACCTTTTCTTGCTTGTTAACTAATACTTGTTTCTTTTCTTACAATATTACACATTTTCACATTATTATTTAAGAATAATTTGAAATGTTTGGAAGTTTTAAACTAGTTAAAGTCTTTTTACCGCCGTATAAGCGAAAAACATCCGTGCTTCGAGCGGAATTCGAACACCGCATCTTTGGTCAGTGCAGTCAACCGGCAATTGAAAGATGCGGTGTTCGAATCCTTCTCGAGGCACCGATTGTTTTCAGTTATACGGTGGTAAAAACACGTTAATTAATTTGAGACTTCCAAAAATTTCACAATAATTCAAATTATTCTACTAATTGTAATTGTATTGGGTTAATATCAAAGTATATATCACTTTATAAATTGATTATTATAAATTTTAGGTGGGTCAAAATGTTGTCGATGATATTATAACATCTTGGTGGAAAATACTGATAGGAATTGGTGTAGCAGTTTTAACTTGTATTATCTATATTGTAATAATGAGGTGGATAGCTGCTGTTATGGTATGGTTATCATTAATTGGAGTAGTAGTTCTTCTTGGAGCTGGTAGATTTCTATAAATATTTATAATAAAATTTAAAAAAAAATACTAATCTTTCCCCCATCTTTCTAGCTGTCTATTTCACTACAGTCAAATATATTGATTTAAAAAATAATCCTATTGATGATAATACTGATAGTCTGATCCAATCATATTTAACAAAAAAAGATACTTGGCTAGTATTATTAATAATTTCATCAGTAGCTCTTGGTATTATCCTATTGATGTTGATATTTTTACGAAAAAGGATTTTATTAGCCATAGCATTAGTAAAAGAAGGAAGCAAGTAAGTTGACTGTTTTTTTTATTCGAAAATCATAAAATTACTATACGAGATTTTCCAATTTAAGAGCTGTTAGTTCTGTAACTGCCGTATTATTCTTTCCAATATTTCCATGGGTTTTACAAATTGGCGTTATAGCATTTTCTATATGTGTTGGTTTATATCTTTCGACAACTGGAGATCCATTATATAAAATTAGAAATATGGATGCAACTTGTCAATGTACAGGCGATGCAAGTTCTTACATAGTAAATAATTCATTATAATAATTATTACGAGGGATTCTAAAGAACGCCTTCGTCTCCGTGTCCGTCTTCGTCATCTCCAGTGTCATCTTCGCTTGATGACTTTCTCGGTGGTGGACGTCCGTACGCCGTACAATTCTAACGGAGACTAAGACGTTCTTTAGAATTCCACGGATTGTATAATAATTATAATTATAAAAAAAACTTATTGTAGAATGGAACACAATGTACTCCATCAGTTTTCCAGCAGTACTGTACCAGTCCATCATGTAGTTCAGCAAGTTGTAAATTTATTGGTATGAATAATCCAGCTATGTATCCATATTTACAAGCTTTTAATATTGTTGGATTCTTTTGGGGAGTATTTTTCGTATCGGCACTTAGTCAAATGATACTTGCCTCTGTTTTTGCTACTTGGTATTGGACATTTAAGAAATCTAATTTACCATTTTTTGCAGTAACTGAAGCTACATTAAGGACTTTAAGGTAATTAATATAAAGCATTCCTCACACCAACGCGATTTTCCGTTAACGCAGCGGCAACAACAATTTTCGCCCATAAGCGGTACATGGGAGAAAGTTGTCGTTGCCGCTGCAACAACGGAAAATCACATTGATGTAGTGAATGCTTAATTCTACACTGTCTTTTTATTAATATTTTTTTTTCAATTATTATTTCAGATACCATATAGGAACTTTAGCGTTTGGATCATTAATTATCACAATCTGTCGAATAATTCGAGTTATTTTGGAATATATTGATCATAAATTGAAAAAATACGATAATGAATTAACAAAAGCAATTTTATGTTGTTGTAAATGTTTCTTTTGGTGTTTAGAGAAATTTTTGAAATTCATCAATCGAAATGCATATATTATGTGTGCAATACATGGTAAAAATTTCTGTTCAAGTGCTAGAGATGCTTTTATGTTACTTATGAGAAATATTATTCGAGTTTTTGTTTTGGATAAAGTAAATTCATATATTTTGTTTATTATTTAATTGATTTTTAATAATAATTCGATTTTAGGTCACCGATTTTCTATTTTTCTTAGGCAAATTATTAATTACTGTTGGAGTTGGTGCTGTAGCTTATGTGATTTTTGCAACAGATCTCACTAATATTGACAATTCTGGTCTTAATTATGATTTCGTTCCAGTTATTATAATTATGATTTGTACATATTTGATAGCGACAATATTCTTTAGTGTTTATAGTATGGCAGTAGACACTCTGTTTTTGTGTTTCTGTAAGTATAATGCAGTTGGATTCAAACGCAACTCTTCATCTTCATCTTTATCTCTAAGGAGTAGCTTGGCAGTTAGAATCAATCCAAACGAAAATGCACATCTTCATCTTTTCCCCACCCACTCACAGCTGACAAACTCGGCCAATAGTAGATAAATTCACATAGTGAAGAACAGAGACCTAAATTTGCGATAGGAACAAGGATAGATATATGATTTAAATGTACCGCTAAGCTTGTTGGGCGGAGCAAGCGAATCCTTAGAGAGTGAGGACGCTTGAATTGAAATTTCTTTATGGATATCCATAAAGAGTAAGAAGAAGATAAAGATGTAGAGTTGCGTTTGAATCCAACTGATAAATTTTATTTGAATTTTTAGAATATATTAAACATATGATTTTTTTTCTTCTCTTTTTTCAGTGGAAGATTGTGAAAGAAATGACGGTTCATCTGAAAAACCCTATTATATGTCGAAGAATTTAATGAAAATTTTTGGAAAGAAAAATAAGATGCACTGATTTTTTTTAATAATTATTTCTATTGCACTTCTATACAGTAGCGTAACTTCAAATTTGAGACCCGGAGGCAGAAATTCAAAATGGGTCCCTCCATATATGTATACCTTATTCCTCTTTGTAAGTCTAGCGGACCCAGAGGGCCCATGCATGTAAAGGGCAACGCCTCCGTGCCTCACGATAGTTACGCCACTGCTATTATTGATAATAAGAAAAGGATATCTGTGATAGTTTTTTTATCCAGCTTTATCTGGATCATTCATACCAAATATAGACGTTCAAGTATATTTTATATAATCTCGGTGCCATTATCGGGGAATAGAAGCATTTTATGGGACATAGCTAATAAGAAAAAATAAATAAATAACAAGATTGTATTGTAAAATTATTTCAAGTTTATAATGTATACCTATTACCTTAATTTTACAGAACAAGTTTCATAGGGCATGCTTTTATCGCACGCTTTGCGGCTAGTTTTCTAAAGAACAAGCGCGAAAACGGCCCTATTGAAATGACATTTTTTCTGTTTTGCCCTTTTCATGTATTTGAAAATAAGATAAAAAACCAGCATATCAGACATCTATACAACTAAAAAGGTGCGTTTTACAATTACCCGAACAGATAATACTATTAATTTTTCTAAACCTATACTCTGAAAAAGTACACGTCGTGTAATAATAAAACTGCGCCATTGAGATTATGTTGTTCAGTGTGATTAATACTAAAGAATGTTTTGATATAGATTTCTGTTACATAATAACTTTATTAAAAACGCAAAATAGAAAAAGTAATTTATTCTCTTACTCATCATTCAGGAGCCCTTCGATTTTCCCGACGGATGCGTTCCAAGATTTCCTCCGGATAACGAGAATCCACGAATAATGGACACATGAAGGTCCATTGAATGTATGCGACAATTACATGGGAAGGAAACGGAAAACGGAAAACCCAAAGATTGGGTGCTTGTTAAAGGGAACTCAAATTCCAAAAAATTAAACAAAAAATGAATATATTATAAGTTACAGTCGAATCTTTACAGTTGGAACATCATTTTCATCATCATCCGTATCGTCATCACGCACATCATTACCATTAACATCAATAAGTCCATGTTCATCAGCTTTCGCTAAAATATCACACACTAATGGTGATTCAACTCCTAAAATATATTCACAATATCTTGGTTCTAATAAATATAATGATACAGCATTTAAATTAGTTGTATCTTCTAAACATTTCAATTTAACTTCAGTCTGCCGTGGTTTGCCAGTTTTATCACATATTGTACCATCTGAATATAAATGTGATAATTGTGTACGTTGTACTAATGGTTTTGGTTTTTTATGTGGATGTTGTTCAATCCATTCTAAATGTTTTTGTTTATTAAATGTACCCAATTTTACAGTAGTTTTAGAACCATCTTTTTCAATATGATATTGTTCCACTGATTTTCCATAACAGAATTCATATTTCCACCAACCAGTACCACCAGTTAGACAATTTTTACCAGCTAAGAAACTATGAACTGGTGATGGATCTTGTGGTTTAGTTCCTGGTATTGGTGTTTTACTACTACTACTACTACTACTAGTAGTTTCTTCTTTATCAGTAAAATCTGGTGGTATAAATTCAACTCGAATACTTTCCAAATCAGATTTACGACGAAGTCGGGCACTTTCCCATTTCAATTTAACTAAATCATATGGACGATTCGGACTACCATCTAATGGGATACAATTGATTTTATTTTCACCAGTTTCTTTTGGTTTATATTTTGGATGAGCACATACTAATGGTGATAATATAACGATTTCATATTGACAAGTTGATGTTTCTTTTAATGAATAAACTTCATGTTTTCCATGAATATAACATACATACAATACTTTCGTTTCTCTAGGTTTATTCTGATTTAAATCACATACTGTACCATTACCCATCAATATTTCAACATATGGTAAATTTATATTATCGATTTTTTTGACTGGAATTTGAAAATTTCTATCTTTTTCAGCTAGTTTAGCTTCATGTAGACTACGTTCAAATGATTTGTCATCCCATCGACCCAATGTATATTCTTGTAATTTAACTTTTTTCCCTTCACGATCTTCATGATATTGTCGTATAAAACGACCATGACATATTTCATAGGTCCAATATGATTCTAAACGATATGAACATGATGATTGTGAAAATAATGGTGAGATCAATTCTAAAGCTGTAGGACCTTCATATTTTTCATCAGTTGTTGATTCTTTTTCTTGTATATTCGGTAGAATACAACGATATTTTTCTTGATGTGATGTTGTTATTATCATATCATCACCATTTAAATCTAAACCGTCCAATTTATCACCAGGCCAATGAATATCAAATAGGACTGTATCGTCGAAACCTTTCACATCTTGACTATAAGCTGCACCAGCAAGAAGATAAATAAATAATAAAATGTACAACCACTCCATCATTGTTTTTTCTTTCTTTTGACTTTTCTAAATAACTTTAATTACATTTTAATACAGATATTACAACAACAAGATAATTAACACGTAAGACAACGTTAATATCAACTTTACCACCACCTATCATTTGTTGTCATATTTGACGTTTACAAAAACTAACTAACTGTAGCGCCAAATACTGTCGCGTTTTTAAATCCAATAAATTTTTAATAGAGTCTAACAGTGATTGGTGTCATCAAGGCCTTTAAGGGTGCAGATACACGGAGAATTTTTTTCTCTTGTACTTACCCTACTTGTTTCGCAACAAGTAAAGCGATAAATATAACCTCTCGCTGTAAAAATAGAGAGGAAATGATCTTTTGTCTTGTTTTTAGCACCAGAAGGAGAAATTAGGAGAGAAAAATCTCTCCGTATACTTGCACCCTAACAGCATATTGCTAGTTGACAAAAGGTGGAAATTTTGAATAGTAGATAAAATAATTAAGAATGTGGGTTAATATGGAGAATGACTGATCGTAAATGCTATGGCTGGGCGATATTGCAATGTTCTCGATATTTCGATGTTCGACAATATCGATATATCGATATTTCTTGACATATCGATATTATATTCCAGAAGTACATGTCACGTGACTAAAAGAGCGCCAAGAGTGAGGTCACATTTGAGATCAGTGGCGTAACATTTGTTGTCAGTTAAGAAAAATAATGAAACAAAAAATTTAAAAATTTTTTACTTGGTTTTTATTCTTCTTGCTTTTTCAATTAATAACTGTTCAATCATAAGAAAAATAAAGTTATCACTCGGAATTTTTTGAAATTGGGTTCAGTTCCGGATGGTATGGCGGATGTTGCAGCACAATGTAACCATGTCTCTCCAGCTCTGTGTCCAGAACATACACTGTTTACTTCTGCTTTTATTTAATTTTATGATTTCGTACAGGTCCGGTTTTGTTTTTGAAGTCAACTTGTCATCTCCTCTTTTTTGGTTGCGTTAGTTGGCTCGCGGTTTAATACCACATTGTGGTACGACGCATTATATATTATAACCAACACTGCTCCTTCGGGCAAGTTGGGGATTAACTGCGTTCTCACTTCTCGCCCATTTCATGAAATTTACATGATTCATCTCATCGTGGTAGTCTCCAGTTTTGTTTTCTGTAAAAAATTAATTTTACTTGTACATTATGTACAGTAAGTTAAAAGGCATCTTACCCGATCGAAAAGTAATAGTCCATTAGGGACTCCCAACGGCGTGGACCATAATGATCTGTTGCCCTTTGGACCAGGGTTTTTTAAAACAATACTTGGAGTCGTCACTCCCATGAATATATGACTCATCCACCCCATTTGTTTGATTTATTTAGTCTCGATAATGTCGATAGACGATAGACTACCGACAGAAAATTTATTCGTGAATCTATTATTTTATTGGAAATGCGTACAACAAGAACAGTCAAACTTGTCTTGCAGAGTTGGATGTCGTTTCTCGATTGTGAAAAAATTATGAATAATTGATCTAATGGCTCTATTTCTGTAGGTTGCTTGTAGGATTATTCCTTGTTCTATTTTTTGGAGTCGTTCTAAACGAAGCCACATTCTTGTTTGCTACATCTTTAATTTTGCTGACTATTCTCCTGTAGGTCTTATCACTAATTTAAGTGGCTGTTAGTACTCTTTCTCTGAAATTCTTCAAGGGAATTTGCAAGACATCTTCAGCTTTTTTTTTAAAAAAGTTTAAAACATTGACCTCCCGTGCTTGGCTATGAATAAATTTCCCTTTGATTCCATTTTTTTTGACACTTTGTGCCATGGTAACAACTATACGATCACTTCAAAACTACAATAACACAAAACCAATTGTTATGATTATTAATCCAAGGAATTCTAAAGAACGTCTCCGTCTTCGTCATCTCCAGTGTCATCTTAGCTGGACGACTTTTTCGGTGGTAGACGTCCGTACGGACTTGGCAATTCTGATGGTCGTCTTTACGGACGTGCTGGCTCCGCCCACAAGACTCTAAAGAGGTTAACACACCTTCTGACTTGGTCGGCCCGACATAGGATCCGACTAAATCAGACGTAGCCTACACACTATCTGACAAAGGGTCTGACATGGTGAGACGTGTAAAGTTTGTCGAAGAGAACACATCCCCCATCTTACATATATTGAAGAATAAGTAGCGTGAAATATGATAATTCTTGTATTGTTTTTTTACTTTTTTAATATAAAATATATACAGAATGTATATTTTATTGTAAATAAACAATAATGACAACAATACCATAATTGATGACAAAGAAATGCGATTATATGTGCCCATAATTATGAAAGAGGTCTAAGTCATATATTTCTTGTTTCGAGATATTTAAAGGAGTGCATTTGAATAAATTAAAAAATATTTTTATATTATGTAACATTGCAATTTAGAATTTTACTAGTCTTAATTAATGAAAATTTATTATGAATGTGAAATTGTGCGTGAATCTCACACGGAAATGTTGTTTTTAAAGCCTTAACTGACTTAGACCATTTTCAAAATTATGGGAACATATGTAGCATAATTTGAGACAGAGGGAGTAATAATAATTATTAATAGTAATTTGATCAATAATATTTAATTGATTTCTAATAATGATAATAATTATAATAATATTAAGGTTAGGTCAACCACCACTCTACGGTGTATAAACGAGACTGACAAGGAAAAACGCCCGACAGCCCTACACACTACCTGACCGTGTCGGCTCCCAACCGCGTCGGACGTCTCAGTCCACCCGACAAGCATCTGACAAAAAAAAAACAACAATTTGTCGCCCGACAAGCTTACACACCATCTGACATTGCGTCTGACCTGCCCGCGTTGGCCTGACAATCTGATCAAGTCAGAAGGTGTGTTAACCCCTTAAACGGTATATTTAACTACGCTTTAATCGCATATACGTATCTATCCTTGTTTCTATCTCTATCCTCTATGCTTGTCTACTATTGGCTAAGTTTGACAACTGTAAATGGGTGGGGAGAAAACGAAGAAGACTTGCTTAAGAGAACTGTCAAAAAAGTCATTGTCACGATGACGAAAACGAAGACGGAGACGGCGACGTTCTTTAGAATTCCTCGGAATATTAATATTATTTGTATTATTATTATTAAAACTCACCTATGACGCGTCAGCACTATTGACACGTCTAAACGAACAGTTAGTATACGCTACACATGGTAGTCTATCGGTCAGATTTTGTGCAGTTATTCATAACCGCAAAATTATCAATTTAAAGGAGCACAAACAACATGACAACTACCCTAAGATCCTCAGTCCTACTCAGAGGCTGACAATTCTAAGGGCGAAAAGAATTTTTCTCTTCCCAAGGTTCCCAAGTAGCCCTAAACAGTTGCACACTATCTGATGGCTAGCGTTACTTGTGACACATGAAAAATAAGGTTAGATTTATCTGTCTGTTTGACAGGGAGAGGTTATGTTAGTGAACATTAAGGTTTTCAAGTTCTGTTTTTATTAATAAATTGATAAAATGCCTCAAAAAATCCATATACGATTAGCTACCCATCGAGTGGACCCTTCTGTAGCATTCCATCAACGAATGCCAAAAATCTTCACTCCAGGACAAACTATTACTCAACAAAACGAATTTATGAGGTATGTGTACATCAATTTCAAAATTTGATTTAATTTTTAAAATATAATTTCAATTATAATAGAGGGCATGGTACTTATGAGGAAGATGGAGTTTTAAAATCATCAGTTGCTGGTGTTAAAGAACAAGTTAATAATTTGATATCAATCAGGCCTTTAAAGAGTCGTTATAATGGTGAAGTTGGTGATGTTGTCGTTGGTCGTGTAACAGAAGTTCAACAGAAACGTTGGAAAGTTGAAACCAATTCACGTTTAGATTCTGTCTTGTTATTATCATCAGTTAATTTACCTGGTGGTGAACTTGTGAGTTTCACGCCAATATAGTAAAACAACAATTAGAAAACTTGAATTATTTGATTTTTAGAGACGCCGATCTGCTGAAGATGAACATATGATGAGACAATATTTACAAGAAGGTGATTTAATTAGTGCTGAAGTTCAAAGTGTTTTCTCTGATGGATCTTTATCATTACATACGAGAAGTTTAAAATATGGAAAAGTATTTGTGTATATAATTGTTAATTTGGTATACTTTAGTTAAACTTTATTATATTTTAGTTATCACAAGGAGTTCTCATAAAAGTTTTTCCATCATTAATTAAACGAAGTAAAACTCATTTCCATAATCTCTATGTTGGTGCTAGTATTATTTTAGGTAATAATGGTTTTATTTGGATCTGTCCTACGGTTAATAATACTGAAGATAGTGTAGGTGGTTTTGCTCAGAATTTAGAAGAGGTGTGTGTGGTTTTACACAATTTGTTTTTAATTATTATTAATTAATTAAATAAATTTGCAGGTTGTATCAAAACCTGAACGTGAAACAATAGCACGATTGCGGAATTGTATTTTAGCATTAACCCAAAGTAAAATGATGTTGTATGATACAAGTATTATCTATGCTTATGAGGAATCATTAAAATATTCAGTTGCTGAATTATTAGTACCTGAAGCAATGGTCGATGTAGCATTGTTAACACAACAAAGACTAACAATGTTGGAAGATGCTTAAAAACTATGGTATTTTTTTTACATAAAACTTTTATTTCTTAAAATCTGTTACAATACAAAATTTTTCACTAGATATATAAATATTGGTGTTTTTTTTTTGCTATAATTATATACAAACAAAATAATAAATAGTTTAAATAAAAAAAACCTAGAAGAGAACAACTATAATAGAAGAATAGATTGTGATGTCTTACCGTCACAAATTTGTTCTAGGAACAAAGAAATCAGTACAGGAAACATTTTATTATCAATTGATTGTCTTTGTAACGGTAAAAGTCATTTTTCTATATTTTTTTCAATATAAAGAAGCTTGAACCACCACCAAGACCATCACCAACCCGAAAAATTACTAAAATATTCTTAATTCTTGAGAGTCATATGGGGGAATATCTCTGTATCGATTTGATATTTTGTTATAAGTTGACGATATTAGTCGTCAACTCAATAACTAACAATAACATCAAATTTAAGATATGAACTTAAATGATAAATATTGCTTGTTTTTTCGTGTTTTACATAAAACTATAAAAAATGTAATTAAAGCACCAATAGTCTCTAAATTCTATTTCAATCCAATGATCAAGCAATATGTTTGCCTGGATTCAACCATTTCTTCATATAATAACAGAATAAGGTACTGATATACAGTAAGACTAATAAGGCACATGTAACACCCAAAGCTAGAACTGATGTCTTCGTTGGACAAGGTTCAATAATTGTTACTGTTTTATCTAAAAAATAATCAATCAATCAATTAGATTTCTATTTAAAATAAAAACTTATCTATAATACTTTTACCGAAATCAGCACTTGATAATTCACTTCTTAAATAATCGGATTGTTTGTCATCACCAAAATCTAAGACTAAAATCTCTTGACTCAATGTCATATCTTCTTCTTTCTCTTCATCAGTTATATTACTAACCGATCTCTTTCGTCTACCCCATGATTCAATTGAATCACGGCCCCATTCACAAACAGCCTAAAATTTATATTTATTTAGAGAAAAAAAAAATCTTTAATACAATTGGTTACTTACTGCTTCACATGGACCTAAACAGTATTTTACATTACATTGGAAAATGACACCATATGATTCAGTAAAACGGAATGCTTCATAAACGGATTGTAATGCATTGCCATCGGGTGTAAATGCCGGAAATATGCTCGGATCAACAGGACATCCTTCATCGTCGATAATTTGGAATGTACTTTTAGAGTCTTTAGCCATTGCAACACAGCTACGAGCGAAAATACCATATGGAGCTGAAAACAATTATTTATATCATCTATTACAGTTGATATAAGCCGACGTTTCGCCGCCTAACCGGTCGGCTTCCTCAGGGTTAAAAATTATATATATGGTTTAACATAAAAAATTTGTCCAAAAGCCTGAGAATTTTCTTCTTTTATTATACAACAACAAGAACGGTCGATATGGTAATCAATCGTACTAATGAAACTGTAGTTCCAATAGCCTATTAGAAGATCCAAAAGTGAACCAATTTTGAGAAAAGGTCCGTATCTTGGACAAGAATTGTGAGCTTTAGGATGGACTGATTTGAAAAATTATCGTACCCTTGATAGAGCAAATGAAGATGTAGTTCCAATGTACTCTCACGTTTCGAAATTCCTATTAATTTTTTGGGAATTTTGATTTGAAAAGCTCGAAAATTGCATTTTCCGCCAAAAACTCGCATTATAGGCAACATGGTCTACTCGCGCTTCGCAAAGCTACGCTTTAAGAGAGCTCGTACGGAGCTTTAATTATTATTAGTCATTTACGGATATTATTAGTTTTTTTTAAGCAGACATGAACTTACTGTCTTCTGGAATTTCAATTCTGAACGTGAGTTTGTCTCCAATTCGCACAGTTTCCACTTCACGTAAACGACTATCTAAAATACGAATCCTTGGTGGTGGTGCTTCCGGTGCTGATGTGATGCTAATCATCTCCGGATCTCTGTATATTTAATAAAATGTAATGCAATTTAGATGAGTTTTTTTTAAAGATGTGAAAGTATTACCTGATCGGCATCATGCCAAATGTAATATTCTTTGAAGACATATCGTATGTACATTTAACTTTATAAATTTTATCCGCTTTAGTCATGACAACACTGTGATGTTGTAAGACGACCGTATTACTATAAACTCCAGTCTAGAATAAAATGGAAAGACTTAAAAAAAATATATGTATAGGATACAAGAGATTAGATTCTAGTTGGTTGCATTTACCACAGATTGTGTATTACAGTCCTGTCCATTCATTGTCAAGTCAAGTCTGAACAGATCACTGTTGATAACGTCAACATTGCATGTTTCCGATCGACCAAGTGCATAAATTCGTCCATTGAATGGCTTGTTAGTACGCACTTGTACGGCAATCTTGGTGTCTTTACAATTGACTGAAACTAAAACAGAATGAAATTATTTTTGTTATTAAAAATAAAATAAAGAGTAAAAACATTCCGTGGAATTCAAATGGACATCTTCGTCTTCGTCTCCGTTTTCGTCATCGTGATAATGACTTTTTTGACAATTCATTTGAGCACGTCTTCACCCTCGTCTTCACCTCTGTCTTCACCTTCGTCTTCTTCTTCGTCGTCTCCACACCAATTTACATTTGACAAACTCAGTCAATAGTAGAGAAGCATTGTGTTCACATTTTATTTAAATATCCCGCCTAGAGCCTTGCAAGTGGAGCCAATACGTCCGTAAGGAGCTCCATTTGGATTGATAAGTCTGTACGGACGTCCACCACCGAAAAACTCATCGAGCGAAGATGAGATTGGAGATGACGAAGACGGAGACGGAGACGAAGATGTCTATTTGAATTCTACGGATAGTTAAATACCATCATAACATGTTCCAGTTTTATCACAATTTACATCACTTCTTGTTAAATTATTGAGATTTGGATCTTCTGTAGCTTCAAACACTACTGGTAGAGTGTTGTCAGAAGGTGCTCCACTTGGTCCTTCTGTTTAAAAATAAATAATCAATTCTCTTTTAAATATGAAATAAAACACTTACTTTCACAAGAATTCTCAAAGTAAGTTCCAATCCGTTCACCATTATCAATTAATGGCCGTTCAGCATTCAAATAGGTACTAGGTCCGTCCGGTAATGTTTTATGATCTAAATGGAATAATTGGCAATTGTATTGTGTACCTTGTGGTGGTCCTTTATAAAGGAATGATCGACAAAGGAATTCATTTTCAATTTCACAAGCTAATCGACAGGCTGCTTCACTAGTTACTTGTAATTCTTTGTCGGTATAATAATGAAGTGAAGCATATTGTGCCACTTTATCATCAGCTACACCAATACGTGGTATTTGAAAGATACGATTTGTTTTACATGCATTACTGCCTTTTAAACATAAATTTTCAAAATAATCAACACCTTGAGCATCAACAAATTGTACAAATTGACCAGTTGTTCGACGATCTGAATCACTTAATTGGCATTGTAGTGTAACATAATTATATTCGACTGAACGGCATGTGAAACGATGCTAGAATTAAAACGAAAAAAATTGTGCTTATTAATAGCAATTGAATAGCAATTCAACTATAATTGTAATTATAAGGAATAAGAAAAATACCTCATTAAGGCAAGCGGCAAGACAAGCTTCTTTCGTTGACGTATAAATAAGGGCATTATCTAAACCACGTATCATTTTATTTGGTACACGTTCAAATGCCCATGGTCGTAAACATACATTCTCTGAACGTAATTGTAATTTTGTCATATAATACATATTAACAGATCGTTGTGGTACTGCTGATGGATTATTACTTGAAGTTTCATTTTGTAATTGACATAATGTTTCTTGAACAGGAATTAATGGATTTAAAACAAAACTAAATGCAGCTGCTTGACAATCGGGTTCTTCTCGACACCATCCTTGACATTCATATAAACTTAAATTTTTAACTGTATAATATGTATTGCCTCGATAATCAAAATCCGTAAGTTTCTCAAAAGCTATCCTTCCTGTAAATTGATTGTAATTGAATTTAATCTATTGATTTTCAAAAGTGCCACTAAAACAACATCAATTTAGGACCAAAACTTCCTTTAAGATAGAGTATTTAATATTAATGTTGGTTTGTGTTTTTGTGTCCAAGATCTGTCTTGAAGATACAGATATAACTAACTAATAACTACTAATATAATTCATATTTAAGATTAGATAGCTGGGAACTGTAGACGTTTTTGCTTAATTTAGTTATTATCAAATAATTAAAATTTCTTCATCTTCACACAGTAGATACAGTAATAAGCAAGAACATAAACAACGAACGAAGCTATTGTAAATAATTATCTAAAATTAAATGTGAACCAGGAAAAATTTTGTTTTTCTTAATTAAAATTTCTCAATTATTCAAAATAATAACTGCATAATAATAATAATAATACAAAAAAGAAGATTCATTTTCTTATAACGGTTCAAATAAAAAATTGAATACAATAAGAAATATATAAAAGAAAAACATGAACGTCTTTTGACAAAACATGCCGCAATACTGCACACAATCTGATGTTGAATTAGTGAATGTTCTGCTTGGTTGATGAAGAAAAAGTATGGAAACTTACCTAGACCTCCATAGATATTTGTTAGAACTAGAAATAGACCTATTATTAGATTATGATGGAATTCCATCTGAAAAGAAAGAAAAATACGAATAAAAAAACATTGAAAAATAATAATAAAGGTATATTAATTAAATCAATTTTAAGCCGTTTCTTTCCACAGTCTGCCAGCGGTCCCTACTCAACCGATTTACATAATTTATCTTTAAATTGAAGCTATTTGGTCACAATAATTATTGTTTATATTGTCATAAATAAACAATTCTGAACGCTCCTTGAAACATACTCGTTTGCATACGCAAATGGATATGTTTGGTTGCTTGGACGGGGGATTAAATTATTATCATTCTAAAAAAGCAATATAATTGTGCAATTGCACAGGGGTCTTCTCGTAATAATAAATCTTGATAGCTGCTATAGCAATAAGAAACAACGATATATACCACCTTGTTAACGTGGTTTATGGCATATCGTGGATTCGAGTCTTGACAATAAAGTTTATCATGGTTATAGAAGTTAATGAATGACTGTCTTAGAAATTTTATTTTTAGGATGTCGGAAAATCAGAAAAAATTCTCTTGAATTTTGGTTGTAAGCAGACGTTTTTAATCAATTTTGTTTAAAGTTTATTTGCATGTCATATTACATTACTGAAAACTAAATATTGGTCTGAATTTGAAGCATGGTGTACTTCGAAGCATATAACTACAAAATATACAAGGGTACCTATACGGGCATATCCAAATAAAAGTGTGGTTTTGAGGAGAACAAGAGCAAAATAAATGACATAGTGGCGATCTCCCGGTAATGGAATAATTAATATCAGGTCTGTTCCAACTAGAATCCAAAACTATTAGAAAAGTCCAAAACAACTAGACGCATGCGCAAACTAGACTATCGCATATGCTTCGGACTTCCCTGATAGTTTGGATTCCAGTTGGAACGAACCTATCAGCTTCGGTGTAGTAGGGAAAATTGTCTTATTCGGTGCAATTCAAACGCAACTCTTCATCTTCATCTTTATCTCTAAGGAGTAGCTTGGCAGTTAGAATCAATTCAAACGAAAATCCACATCTTCGTCTTCTCCCCAACCCATTTACAGCCGAAAAACTCGCCGAATAGTAGATGAGTTCACACAGTAAAGAACAGATATATAAATTTGCAATAAGAATGAGGGTAGATAGGTATATGCGGGTAACTGTGTTTATATTTGATTTAAATGTCCAGCTTAAGCTTGTTGGGTAGAGCAAGCAAATCCTGAAAGAGTGAGGATGCTTGAATTGCCGACTCCTTATGGAGCGAGAAGAAGATAAAGATGAAGATGAAGATGAAGACTTGCGTTGCTTTTACCCAAGATTACTAAGGTCTGCCAATTCTTTTGCTCTCGCGCTCTTCCAGACCACACTTTTATTTGGACATGAATGTATATAAATTGAAATTAATCTTGAACACTCTCTGCATGGCATCCTTTCAGGAACTATTTAGGCTATTTATTTCTAAAATGAAACAACCGTTTTGTATGCAAACCAGCAAACCAATAACATTGAAATGACTCCATGGTGTAAATAAGTAAAGATCCTTCTGACAAAGATAATTTATTATAAGTTTTACGATTCGATTTCCAATTTATTTTAAATATTTAATATCTATTAAATTGAATTTGAATTACCTACTAGTAGTTTTATTATAGGCATTTAACATTGATTTGATTTATTTTATTTTAAGTTACTTATCAATAAACTGCAACAACAGGAATGATTCTCACAAGCTTTCATTCCATTTATCCATTAATATAAATTGAAAAATTTCCAGTCAGTAGGTAGTTTATTGGATGTTTCCACTTCAATACGCAACCTATAAATTGATATTCTAGTTCATATTAGGTAGTAAGTAGTTGCTTCGCTGTTTTTTTGTTTCTTCCATAAATTATATTATTGAAATTCTATTTTATTTATTTTAAATTTCATAATGAGAGAAGAGTAAAGAACTAACGAAAGCTTCTCAAGTAATAGCAATAATCGGTGTTTAATTTCCATATTAAGTCAAGTGGATAAGGACGACGAAGAGGCGCCTTTTTACCTAGACGGTCGAGCGGTCATCCATTACATGCAAACATGCAAGATGGCGAATAACATTTATACAACACAACATATAAGGCATTAAATAGTTAAAACATATATTTGAATCCTGTACAGATAAATAAAATAGTGAAGTTTGAACTACTAGTGATTTGAAACCAGCAAGCAAGCTTTTAAATCAACTTGATAGTCTCGGATATTGCAGACAAGCTACTGAAACTGGAACTGTTTATATTTTATAGGATCTAGTTATATTCTGAAAGTGTACTATTTAAAGATTCACAACACAAATATGTATTTATTGTTTGCCATAGGATAAAAAAAGATTAAACAAAGAAGCTCCAAGAACGTCTATACATATCTTGAAAATACAATCATTATACCGTCATTATCTACTGCCATCAGTTTTATTTTGCAAAAACAGTATAAACCTAAATTATAACAAGTTGCAAACTTGTTTTTAATAATTATTTCGTTATTTGCAGCAATTTACAACTCAATTTTTTTGTTTTCAGGAAAAAAAACGTGCTACTTTTCATGCAACATATTGTTTAAGGCAGTCTGCTATAATACATGGACAATAATAATCAGTTGGATTCAAACGCAACTCTACATCTTTATCTTCTTTTCACTCTCTATGGATATCCATAAAGAAATGGCAATTCAAGCGTTCTCACTATTTCAGGATTTGCTTGTTCCGCCCAGCAACCTTGGCGGGACATTTAAATCATATGTCTATCCTTGTTCCTATCGCAAGTTTATATCCTTGTTCTTTACTATGTGAACTATCTTCTATTGGCCGAGTTTGCCAGTAGGGGATCGATTTCAACTGCCAAGCAACTCCTTAGAGATAAAAATGAAGGTGAAGAGTTGCGTTTGAATCCAGCTGAATATTGTACAAGAACAAAATCCTCTATTTATAATATACAGCTCAATAAATTCATAAAATCAATGAGCGGATCAATAAAATTATGGAATCCTTTTATCAAGTGATTATCTATGTAAAATACAAAAGAAAGTTTTAGCGACTTTTTATTTATTGAAATGATGAAGAACTGAAATTATGCAGTTATTATTAATTCTTGGAATATATGAATATTATAATGCTACTGAATAATCACTGTAGACTTGTACTTATGTACCTGAATAATTACAGCACATACACTTGCAATTTATTTGAATTGATTAGAACTGGAATCGGTTTCCTATTTTGAATTTTAAATCTATTCACGTACTAGTTTAGGAAGTACCTATTTCTTATCGATACATATTTAAAAATTCATCATGGTGTTAATGCTAGTAATTTCAATTTTTTTTCTTCCTTTAACAAAAAAATAAAGGTTGCATCAATAATTTCAACTCATTGAGAAACAATTACATGATTGAATAATTCTGAAAGTACAATGAACCTACGGATGGGAGATTTATTCTCGTATTGTCAATTACTGACAGTTCACCGTAGTGATTAATTTCTAGACATCGTGTTTTCCTAAATGATGAAAATTTATTTAGCATGCCCCATGTGCAAACAATCATCGACAGTTTGTTGTCTATACTTATATACATATTTTGAAAATTTATTCCCATGACAAATTAACACACGAACCATTCAGAACGTGATTATGAATTTGAAATGCTCTAAATCACATTCGTTATATCTATTATTAAGTATAGAATCTATTGCATACTATCTATGTAGGTATGTTTGCAATGTAATTTATATTCTTCTTAACAATAGATGGTCAGATTTGTATGTTTATCTTCTTATATCATAGAATGTCATATGCTGTTCAATGACATGGTTGAGAGATTTACGGAAGTCTACTCTTGTAATACTGCACTTAGCCAGTATTATGGTAATCCTACATAAATCCCGGCCGTTCACTTAGCTTACACTATCAGAATCCTGTCATTTTACTTTTTTTCTCTATCTATTCGATTCCTTTACGTCATGCTACAAAAATCTACGAACCATAAAATGAACGTAACTAAGTAGTAATCTCATTGCATAAAACTTTGGAAAATAGGAATGAATGTATAAAGATGCATACAGATTTCTCTAATTATTATTGAAAATGATTGAAGATTTTATATTCTCAACATGCAAAGTATATAATAAACCCCCTATCTATAGCGTCGTCACGTAGTTGTGTTAAATTACTACCTTTTAAATGTAGTGTGTGGGTAGTTTCTACTCTACTCTAGACTCTCTAAATTTAATTGTTAGTTACTAAGAGAATTCGTTGATTCAATTTTATGTCTGGCATTTCTGCGGTGAATTTCAATTAAAATTTATTTACAAAAAAAGAAAGCACAGCACCAGTAACTATAGTGCAATTCAACAGCAACTTCTTCCTATTTAAAAACAAAATACTGTATAGCATCATTATAAAATCAGGTCGTTTTAATTACACCACTACTATAAAAGCCTGCTGCTAATCAGGAACTTCCTCTATATATCTTTTCTTTCCTTCAAATGACGTTTATTGTTGACATGTTAGCAGTTGGCGTTTGTTCCTCTGTTCAATAGCGGTATGCAATTACTGCAGTCTGGCACCAGCTTAAGGCAAGAGGTCAAAACGTGGTCTCACGAGATGCCATCTCTTTATATATTATAACGGTATGACACACTATTCTACAACATTTCGAAAAACCAACGGTGTACTCGTCAATTTTCTGTTTGTAGTATACTTAGGTACTCCAACAAAACAAAAACAACGTTAGCTCTACATTTGAATCTGAATGAATGCAAAATTAACAATTCCCACAAGTATACTTGTCGAATCATAAAAACAGTAAACAGTACCTACACTTAACATACCTGTTAATTAATAAAATAAGTATTCATTGTTGAACGAAAATCTCAACTAGAATAGAATCTGAATGAAAAAGGTTTGGGAGATACACACTGGGGAAATTAAAATAGAGGATTATTTCTATTTCCTACGGAAAGCACCAACACATATCCGCTTTCGGTTATTTTGAGCAATTTCAAGCTAGCAATTGACTGTAACTTCTACTAGATACAGTCTTCCTGCTTTTAATTAATTTAATAAATCCAAAATCCAGGCTTTACTGTGTCTTTATGTGTAAATGATATTTTAACGAAATTGTGATTCAAATTTATTAACCAAATGCTTTTCCTCTTCCAGAGCCGGATTGGCTCACCTTAGCTCCGGGGGGAATTTATGAGGAAAGAAGGTATCAGCTAATGATCAAAGAAAAAATATTTTAAAAGATTATCTGTGGCCCCTCAAAAAACTCAATGACCCCGGGGAAAATCAGTCCGGCACTTAAAACTTTACGACACAACAGTACAAAACACGTATACATACAAATGAGTGAAATTACAACTAAACCGTAAAAGTTATCAATGTGAAGTGTTTTCTAAATGGACCACTACCGTCCACCATCGATGATCAGGGTTGGTAAACTGCACAACCTTATCGGAGAGGTTCAGCAAAAGTTTTACAGCACACCGTGGTTTTATATTTTGTTTTTAAATAGTTGTGTTTTCCCTTTTTTTTTGAATTGCAGTAAGTTTGGACAACGTGGGATAAGGAAAGATGACATAATCCATGAAGTCCTAACTAGTAGGTCTTTTTCTGTTCTACTCCTCTTATATTTTCCAACAGCATTCAAACACCACCAACAGTAGAAACTGTAAAACTATAGAAAATAGACAAATCTCCCCATATCCCAGTCCGGCACTGACCTCTTCGGTTACTCTTATTCTTATTAGTGTAACTATTAATAATTTGAATACAAAAAACCTAAATAACTTTAGTCAGTTGCCTTCACTTAGGAGATCCAAACCACAAGTGCTTTTCTGGGCTGTGAGGTATAACAGATTTGTGAAAAGCACTTGTTACAGTTCTATTCTGAAAATATATTGTGCCTATCCTGAAAAATCTGCGATGGTGAATCTCATGACGAGTAAACTTGAAAATCCTAATCGAATAATTTTAATGCCATTATTATTTTTATTTAAATATAAATACATATTTAAATTGGTTTTTTCTAGAAGTTTTTGAAATTCAAATTATAAACATCCGTTAGAAACATCATAATAAAAAATCAAAACAAAATTCACTTTCAATTTTAACTGACAGGATTTGAATCCGCTTTAGGCAAATTATTTAAACGATGCGAGATTAAGATTAAATTTATTTTTATATTATTTCTTATTTAATGATTCTGTATTTTTTGAATTCGCAATTTTTTAAATTCTATTTAATCTCATGATTATATACGGCAATAGTTGAGGTGTTGAGTTAAGTTCAATTAAAACAACGACGACAGGAATGGTAATGTGAAATGAACGGTACTTTTGAAAATCAGTGCCTTTTTTAATACAGCTGTCTGACCTCAACTAGTATTTATTTAAATAAATACCGTTTTTTACCATTTTCTACCATGATTGAGCAAAACTTTTTTAGGTTTGTCTTATGTTTTCCGTTGTCAGATGTAAATGAGAGGTATTTTTAATTGGGGAAACCGGTGGAATGATTCCATTTAATAACTAGGTACAAATAAATTTAATTAAATATTATAATTAGGTAATGTAACATTAAATTATTGGTAACTGACTTGACCTAAATTATAAATATATAATATATGTCGTCTAGTCAATAGTCTAAATTATTTAAATACAGTAAACCCTCGTCAAGACGAACTCGACGGGACTGACAAATATACTCGTTCGTGTTAGCGAGGTTCGGTCTAACCAAGCATTCTTTCCTACAATAAATGCATTGAACCACATAGTCGTATTCCTAAATCTTCATGCTTTTCTCTTCGTACCCAACTTTTGAGGACTTAAAATTTATTGCTTCAAGTCTTCTATTACCATCAGTGGTACTGTAATAACAATGTGTGAAGCACTCATTCAATGTTTAAAAGAATGTTCGGCTTCAATTTTTGTGCCATTTTTACCACTTTGCATTGTACAGAAAACACTGAACTGGAAAAAGATTTCATTAAATTGACAAAAAGGAGATCGTTATGTAGGTGCTCGGGACTCGGGATATACCAAGCGCACCCACAAATGAGTTCGTAATTCGTGTTATCGAGAGTGCGTCTTAGCGCCATAAGAATATGAAGAAATTTAGTTGGAACTTCGATTTGTGGTCTCGTTATTGAGGTGTTCATGTACACCGAGTTCGTTTTAACAAACATTTACTGTAACTGTGCTCACATACATAGAGTTGTGTAAAGCTTTTAGTACTGACTTTATTATTTATTATTAATAATATAAATTAACATATAAATAGACTTTCAGTATAATCATATGAGAAATGTAATGATTGTTTGATTTTTTAATCTTGAATTAATTCAATAGGAAAAAATTTATTAAAGACGACAACCTGTAATTTTATGATTATTGAATAAGTTATGAAGTAATTATCTTGTACTTGGTGCGTTCAAAAGTTTTATTTATATTCAGCAAACTCATCAAATGCAAGTTTCTTCTATTTGCCTTCGATAAAGATGATAATAATAATAATAATGATGATGATGACGATGATGATGATGATGATCGTAGATTTAAATAACTTTGAGTAAATGGCCTGTGGTTATTGTTGTTGTTTTAGTTTTACTAGAAAATAGATTTATAATTTGTCAGCACTTTTTTTTTGGGGAAAAAATTTCAAATTGGTTCATTACTGTAGACTTTTCAACATTCATCCAAGTTAATGGGAAATTTGTTAAAAAATGAGTAAGTAAATGTAAATTTGAAGCAATTTTCTTACAATATACTGTAAACACATCTAATAGAAATAACTGTAAAATAGAGCAGTTTGAAGCTTTTAAATAACTTTTATAGGAAGTCGATTTCCTGTTGTAGAAATTCATAAAACAGGTGAAATTTACTTCTTAAAACTATTTACAAATGTTAATTTATGGAAATCTAATCGATTAAGCAAATCAAGGATTGAATTCATTAAACTGCATTTCTGTTCGCATTTTTGCATTTTGCATTTTTTGTTTGTTTATAAAATACATCATTGTTCGGTAGCTAAATGTAAAAAAATGTGAAAATTAAAGTTACCCCTTTATTCTAAAACTAATCTTTAGTAATTTGAGGTCTATTATTAAATTGAAATTTCTCCACTGCAATTCAAGTCCTTTCAGACCAAATAAGGAACTTCCCATCGTTACATAATTGCAGTAATGACTAGTTGTACCACTGTAAAGAGCTTTCAAACATGTTACAGGAATTTATAATAATTACGTAAAATCTTGTCGAGTTTATAATATTTTCTTCATCAATTTTCCCTTCAATGTACAATAAAACGTATGTACTTAATAATGACTAATATGAAATTAGTGGTAAATAATTAGCTTAAATTGTAAAATTTTATCGTTGTTATGGAAAAACATTGAATACATACTAATCAGGATTTGAACTTTGATCTTTCTACAAGTTTTCTCAACCAAACACCTAACTGGATTATATCTTTCTACTCGACACGATCTTTCAACTTACAGCCATAAATTTTTCTTGTATGTATTTTCTTCTTTTTCTGCAATTTTTCCTTTTCCAAGTGTAATCGTAAATTTTCTGTTTTATAGCCGGCTTTTTTCCTATTTGATTAATTTTGATCCACCGTAAGCGAAACGTTTAGGTATTTATTACTAAATTGTTCTTCTATAATTCTTCATTAACTTATCTGTGATTTCTTTCTTAAATAATGTATTGAAAATGGTATATGAATGCGTATTCTTATTTCACTTTCAGAATACCGCCTTGACACGCCTTCGAAATAATTTAAAGACTCCGATTATCTGTTCTTTTTCTCCTATTTGTTATTAAGTTTACAATAATTGCTTCTTAATTAATTATATTCTATTGAAAATTATCGTAATAAAAAGACTTTTATTTATTACTAAAACTAGTTATATTGAGAGGAATTTCATGAATTTTATCACCATAATATACAAATTAATTGATTCTGTCACAATTATAGTGTTAGGGATTGTTTTGCCCATGATTAGATTAAATTGTGTGCAATTAGTTTAAACATGGAATGTAGGAGGATTTGTATCACAAATTAAATCAAACTCCTACTATGTATGTATAGGTAGGTAGTTTACATTTCGATTGCTACATTACCGTGAATTGTTCTTGACAGTGTTTTGAATGAGATTTTATTAATCAAGACATTATACATAATGTTCAAGAGTTCAAGAACACATACTTGGAGCATGTAAAGTTTTCTCGAGACGTGTTTAAAATTGTTAACAACTCAAATTTATCTTTGAGGAATAGATTTACTTTCCATAGTAAATGTCATCTTATATGATGAAAATTGTGTTGAACAGAAATAGCAAAGGGGTTAAAGTAAAAGGCATAACTCTTATTAAATCCCTTCAAAATTCACGAAGCTCATACACGATTCTTATGTTCGCCAAGTTTACCCACCCTTTGGAATTCAGTCTTGTTGTACATACTCGTACATACCTGACGGCAAAACTAGCATTGTTAGCATTCAAATATAGTCATGTTGAAATAAAACGAAACTCTCACTGACTACAAGAAGGGTATTCGAATGTTGTCTTCTTGTTTTTTTTTGTTGCCCTTTTTTTCTGGTCTTTTTTCTTGTGGTTTAACTTGGGTGAAGTCGATTGTGGTTCTTGTGATGCAGACAATGAGAATCGTTTTCTTTGTTGTACAATTGCAAATAATAATGGAATGCATTAGTTATTGCACTTGAATATAAGACATTGGATGTGTGCTAAATTCTGATCATGGATAAACAACCTAACGTTTTTTCAAACTTGAGGCCATTTACATTCTAATACAATGAGAAAAAAATTGTAACCGCAGCACGTTTGTGCGTTTGGCACCCCACCTAACTATGTAGTATATAATCAATCACAAGTTGTTCATATAACTTTGTGAGAATCTCACGATTGTGATTACTTGTTTTTTTTTTTTTGTTACAAAAGTATTGCCGATTTATTATTATAATTTCAATATAATATTCGCTGTCTTTATTTGTATACAAACACAATATTCAACTGGAATTTGCAATTTATAAATTGCATCAAATTGAACATTAAATCAATATCTGTTTGGTATGTACATGAAATTATAGATATACGTGAAATGCGGTTGAATTCTGTAGCACAACATTGACAATACTGATGACTACGGTCGAATATACATACAAGTCTGTTTATCTCAAATGAAAATTTACATATACATATACAGTGAAACCTCCTATTATGGACACCTCTCTTATAAGGACACCTCTATAATATGGACACTTTACCTAGTCCCAAAATCATTTCCATAAGGTATAATGTAAAATAAACCTCTTTTATATGGACACTCCATAATGTGGACATGGAGACACAATTCATGTCCCGTAGCAAGAGGTGACCTCCCCATTATGGACAAAAAAACAATTACATATTTGAAATTTACCAACACCATCCCCCTCATTCGGCCCAAGTACGTTGCGCACCCCCACTGAGCTTTTTTCTTACAAAAAACCCTGATACAAATATACAGATATGCCAGATAGTAGACCTAAA
>JAZBHA010000564.1:0-40582 GCA_037464855.1 Iselma pallidipennis
CATACATACATACATACATACAAACATACGGGTCGAACAGAGAACCTCCTTTTTTGAAGTCGGTTAAAAATCAAAATGATTTCTCCGTTAAGAAGTTTTGTTTCAATATTAGAAGCTTAAACGTGTGTGTTTAGAAAATCAATTATTTCTCACCATAAACATCCAAACATCCTTGTTGTATCTTCATGATGCTGGTGTTAATCTGACACATATAACATCCACGGTCTGATTCTTTAAGTTGACGTATACGTAATTGCCATGTTTTTAGGTTGTCATGTGTTACGGAGATTCTTGAATTATGTGTTACGACTTTTGTATGTAGACTGAGAATTGTTTGATCCTCAGCTCTTACCCATGCCACCTGTAAAAAAGAAGACAATTAAAGGTAAATTTTTTATTCATGGTGGAAAATCATAAAAGACATTTTAATGGAGATTCATGAAGATTATGTAAAATTATTTGAAAAATTGAATTATATTATATAATGCCGTTTATAATGAAGTTGAAAAATGATCTAGTTGGTTTAAATGAAGCCAATTAACTTAATAACACTTTCTCGTTAGGTTTTGTTTCATTTTTGATTGGTGTGATTAGGTCACACGCATTCTTATTACTTGAAATGTCCCGGGTTTAATCAATCATTTGAATTCTGTAAAGGAGGATCTACCACCAACACCATCCCCCAACCAACCGTCCAACATGCTATAACACTAATGTCACCCATTTTACTGTATAATTTGGATAATTGCCTATTTAGAAATAACGCTAAAATTGCGTTTTGCTGTTTTATTTCTTTTTCTGAACTAATTCGAATTAAAAATCCAATAAACGCTGTTAATTAATGTGCAGGAATTTAAAAGACAGGTTTTGAGCTGGAGTGTGCTATTTTTTCAGGGTAGTTGTCGAGGAAAATCCACAAATATGAATTTGTTCTTCATTTCCTGAGTTTCTCAATACTGTCACATATGTCATGAAACGAATTATTTCCTGTTGTCGTTGACAGAAAAATCAAAATTAATTCAGATCCATAATCACCACATAACTGATGAAACTTTTATTAAATTTCTATGTAAATTGAAAATCTAACTTTCTTTTAATATAATTAAAAATTAATCCGTCTTTAATTATTAGACAACTCAAACAAAAGAAATTAATAGTCACAATATAATAAATGAAAGTGGAGTAATGTAATTCTAGGAGGACTTGTAAAATATGCAAATTTGTTGGTTTGTATAGAGGGACAAACTATTTGTAATATAAGCTGTGCATATTTATATGAAAATTGTAATTGTGTGCACAGAATTGTATTATAAAATCCTTAGATTAAAAGGTCTGCAACTGTTCAAGGGAATCCTCTTGGAATAATATAATTGCTGTCGTTTTGTGAATGCGACGAGAGAACGCGAATTGGAGATGACAATAGAACCATTCCTTAATGACCTTTTTTTTTCGTCGTTGTTGTAAATTGCATCAGTCGGAGAGCATAAGATGTATTGATTTTCGTGTGTTATGTGACAAGACAATATTCAATTGAGAAAGGGAACAATTCAAAGTTAACAGTTTTGAGAAAATTCGATTTCTCTCTTTTTTTTTTAGAAAGCTTAACGAACAACTAGTTGGAGCACCAAAAAAACCATGAAATGTTGAAAAGTTATACTTGTAAACGAGAACAAAGGACCGCCGAATTATCGTTCGTCTTGACGATTAATCTTAAATTGTCATGTAAGGACCTTTTTAAACCGAACGAATCTGAATCAATCAGAATCAATCGAAGCTGAGTGACAAAGATTACGAGATCTTTCACCTCAGATGAAGCAATCTGTATGAATCAATCAGCTATTTCTCTTTATCATTCGCGTCAAATAATAGCTATACTGTTGTCTTGTACTAAAGATCAATTTTGCTATTGATCCATGAATCATAATAAGAAGAAAGAAAAGCAATTTACGATTGAATCGTCAAAATGGACAATAATAAGTTGAAGCGTCTACGCCAGCCCTAACATCAAACTTATATGCTTAAATAAAAAAATTGTTCCAAATATCTTGTGTATCTCATATTAAACTGGAAATATGGATACATTACCATTCATTACAGTGAATGCGGCTTATATAAAAAGACAGTCATGATAAATTTCGAAATATAATCCACATAGCGACGGCGAAATGCATTCAAGTTGGAAATCGTATCTTTGAAAAGTTTAATAATATTCATGTTCATATTTGTCAATACAGACTGTAAATAAGACAACAAACAAGCAAATAAGTGTTTTGTCGTACTACTTGTTTTATCAATCTTTCTCTAATAATTTGAAATAAGATGTAGGTACCTAGGTATATTTATAGGAATATTTTGAAGACAATCACTTATGACTGGATATCTGGGTAGTACCTATACCTTTATTCATAAAATCCTGGAGCTATTGTTATTATAACGTTGTTCTAAATTCAAATGCAAATAAAATTAGTTAATTCTATAGAGAGCAGTTTTATTTTGCATATAGTATCTATGAATATTGAGCATATCTATATAGCTACGTACTAGACTAAGTCTCTGCATTTGTTGTTTGCTCTTCAACTATTCATAATTTAAAAATGCAAATCAACCCCCTAATGTAATCGTATATACCTACTTTCCTTAATAATAATAATAATTTTCATTATTTTATAACGTTATGATAAAAAAATACATATTTATGAGGCATTTGCTTTGTTGATCAAAAAGGAAAAATCGAATTGTAAGTTACGTAGGTGCCTATGTGTACCTAAATACTTTTCTGTCGACGATCCGAGGAAAAGTTTGGGAACATTTCAAAGCAGTAATGAACTCAACATCCATATATTATTTATAAAGAGCCGACCATTTTAGAATAAAATTCAACTGGACTGGTCTAACAAACCAATCAACGGGTTTCATTAGAAGTTACTTCGGTAAAAAGTTGAAATCAACACTAAATTTTCTTCATTATTGTAACAATGATCGATGTAAGTTGTTTCGAAAACAACACTTCGCTATGTATTCACGTTGTACCAGTAAAACAATAGAAATAAACAGAAAGCAGAAGTAATAACAGGTTCCGTCATCAATTTGTATTAGAGGCACGTAGAACTTAGGGGGTGGTTCTGGGCATTTAGATCGATGATGCTGGTGTGGAGGCAATGGTGGAGATTTGGTCGGGCTTTTTAAGAAAACAAAAAACTACAAGTGCCTATACCAGACGCTCACGCATTGAGTTGATGGTTCTGGTTGTTGTTCTTTTTATTTTTTCCGATGGTTTGTCCCTATAACTGTCTTATATCTGTCGTCCTACAGGACACTAATTCAAATAATAAATCTGAACTTGTCACAAGTGTCCAGTCCTTCTCGTTTCCTACTTGTCTGTTTCTGTCTATAGATATGTTATTGCAATAGGGGATTTTCCCACACATGAACATGGTTAGATTGTCTTCGTTGTATTTATGATCCACTTTGGATGGCCGATATCCACTTGACACCCTACAGGAAAAATAATCCATCAACTGAATTTTTTCCACTATTCTGATTCAGACAATGTACAATCAGGTACACAGAATGATTATAATAGAAGAGAATCATTTGTTTTAATCAAAATTTTCTTACTCATATATCTTGAGTAACGGTTATGGAAAAATTTCATGAATAATTTCCATGATAATTTCGACTTTACAATATTGAACATTTTAAGCTTATCTCTAAGGATATATTCTTCTTTCAACAGAGATTTGAACGTCACAAACACACCATGTTGATTTAATGAAAACAAATTGCTTGAAGAACGAAGATGAATATCTCATTAATCTATTTTTGCAAATCATGATAAATTTGAAAAAGTTTAATTGTTCAAAGAATTTTTTTTCTAACACACGCATACAAATAAAATACATATCTGAATCGGGGATTTTCAACAAAACCGAGATTAAAAGGATTCTAAAATTTTCACTTGGATTCTGTAATCGACGGTGTTTTGTGTTTGAAACGTTTTCCTCAGATTTTTTTTTAAGTCAGAACAGAAAGTTTCAAATTATTGCTACAGCTATTTAAATATAAATCCATTTTCTTGAGAAACCATTTCACTTGTAAGTAAAATTGCAAATGTAGAATGTTCTTAAACGCCAGTAATACTAGAAAGTAATTAAACTTCCTTCTTACATTCAGACGCAAAAACACATACAGCACAATCATTCGACTACGAAATTCAAATAATCGTCAATTGAATAAGCAAAATTAGTTTAATGTCATTTTTGATTTCTATTCACGAAGTATTTCGACATTTTAAACGTGTAAGTAAATATACGCCAACACAAACTTTACCAAAGAGTATAGAAGCAACATTTCTATTTCTTCTTCATCACTTCACATAATAATAATCGGCAATTGCAGCAATGAGTAGGTGGTGTTCTTTAAACTGACATTTTGTCGCTGTCGATTCAATAAGCCCTAATTGAATTTTGCAAAACGCTTCGACACCGTTCCTCCTGTAAGGATTTGAAACGATCGAAATGGGATTTCCGGGATAATCGTCGACTGAACAGGAAAGGTGGAAATTCAGCTTGTTGAACCGCGAACATTCACTAGAATATTCCTTCTATTGACATTGGTGTCTAGTGGCTAAGGACAAAAAGAAACAGAGTAGAAGAATGGAGGTAGAGTGGAGAAAAAAAAAGAGGTTGAGTGAGTGAGTGAGTGAGTGAAAGAAAGGAGGGATTTGTGAAATCCATAGGAAAAACTGACAATTTCACGTCACCGAATTAGATTTTGAATGTATGTTCGATGGTGGATGCTTATAGAAGGGCAGATTTACTGTCTTTTCTTTCTTTACTCGTTTTTTTCCAGACACATACTCCATGTTGTCGTCAAGAAACGACAGGGAAATCCATTGCGTCAATCTCGAAATAATTATCACAATTTTTTGCTGTTTTTATGTCGACGTTGCAATTATTTGATTCACATGGAAGCACATTTGATAACCGACTGAAAACTAGCAAAAATGCAAATAAAATCGCTAAAAACTTCTGAAAGAGTCCCTCCTCTTCCGTCGTTATGAAAGCAGAATTTTTATACTTGCTAACAAGTTTAAAGAACATTTAAATAAACCTAATAATGGTTATTACTAATTAATTATTAAAATTTTCGTCTACGGCCAGCTGCATCGCATGAAACAAGAAGAATGGCGCAGCCTAATTTACATTCATTACCATTCTCTTGCGTTTTTTTTTCTTTTCACCTTCTTTGTCTTTCTATCTTTATTGGAACAATTGCCAAGAGCAAATTAGATTCAATTCTTTATTATTAGTTCCTTCCGGAAGTTGTGTTGATCTACAGAAGCGTTAATTGTAACAACGTAATTGATTTTGAAGCCAAAATGGGGGTAGCAGAGGCATATACTCAGTGTCTTCCTTCCTTTGGGACCTTTCTGAGAAACTGTCTACAGTTCTGGCCCGTTCAGAATACAAACAACCTGATTAAAACAATCCTCTTAAATTGTTGGGATATTGTACGTTGCACGGACAAGTTTTGATACATGTAGATTTTGGATAGTTGTGTACATGTGTGTATGTATGTATGTATGTAAGTACATGTGCATATAGACAATTTGGATTGTAAATTATAGGAGCGTTATCAGCACAGCTTGAAAGTTGATTGTTCAAGTTGCAAGTTACTGAAGCAATCGACTGCAAATTGATAATTTGTAGTTGAACTGAATCACTAAAGATTCAATTTACTGAAAAACGGAGCATACTACATATGCAATATCGAAAACCTGTCTGTATTAAATTCAATATTGGTGCATCTACATATATTTTTCGTTGAAGAGATTGAAATTCTCACATAAATTAATTATCGTTGAAATTCTGACTAAGATATCAACGAGGAACACCACAAAGCCCTAAGTAAAGTTTATGAAACCGTGTGTAATTCAAAGTAAAATGTGTTTAATGTTTAAATATAAAAGTAAAAAATGCCTACCCACGACCACTTGGCTCCTCTATTAGTATAAACTCTGGCTCTATTCTCTAGAAAATATTGTGCGTATAAAGGAACAAAGCCGAGTTAATGGAATGGAGAAAATATGTTGTAGAAATTCGGATATGATAAATGGTTAAGATGCTTTTCTGTATCAAAGATAGTTACAACAAGAACAACAATATTGACTCTATACAACCCGGAAGGTATATACGCCTCTTATCATATTTATTCTGTCATTTTTTTCTGCACTGTCTTATCTTTAAGGTGCATCCCACAAACACATAACAATTTAAAAATCGAATTGACTGAAATCAAACAATGCAGTTTGTTTGAGTATTAGCGTTTCGTGTTGTAGGTATGTAGGAATGGAATAATTTTAATAAGATTCCCAGTTAGGAGAGCTGCTGTTGTTGCTGTGTTTCTCGTAATTACAAAATGATGCTGATTCGCTGTACCTGCTCTCTCAATTGTTGTTTATTAAGATTGAAGTAGCAATTTTCTTTGTACTGCTCTGTCTACGAATTACTTTTAATACAACGAAACATGATTGTTTCAAACAAATATATGATTATCAAGTACATCCAAAAGAAAGTGTGGTCTTGAATAGCACGATAGTAACAGTAGTGACAGATATTGGCAATCTGTGACGCATGAATCGAAGTGTGGCGACAGTAGTTTCAATCCATTCGACCAAACAATTATTGACAATAACGTCGCGAGGCTCTTATTTGTTTGTCATCTGGAACTGTATCAATAGTATTTTTGAGAAATTTATACGCTACTCATTTGAAAGTTGTGTTACTTACATTGACCTTGGCGTGCTGTATTGTGCAATATCCTGTGTCTACTTATAACTGCAGAATTTATAAACACTTTACATTAAATTTAGCGTGTTATAATCCTTAACAGGATTTGTTATTTCGGGCATTGCATATACAATATTTACTTGAAATTTTCTCTCTCTCTTCCTCTTATCAATCTAATGAAGATTTAATTACATTTCAATATAGTTTAGGACTGAATTAATGTACGATGTAAACCAGCCCGGGGCACAACATAGATTACATTCCACCAATGGACCAACTTAAGCTACTTTGAATAGATTGTTAGTACGTAAAAGATTATGGCCTGAAGTGAGACTAAATTTTTTTCGTAATAACTTTTGTGCGGAAATATATCCAAACAAGTATTTCATTTAGATTTAAAATATGCCTTTATGTTATTCGTATGATGCAGTTTTTTCAACTGAATTTTGATCATTTTTGTCGAAGTCGTTTCATCATTATATCTGAAAAAGTTTATGTATTGATAGGGACTCGAACCAGAATCTTCCAATTGCTAGTTGGCGGATTCGGGTTCAAGTCCCGATAGATGCATCAGTTTTTTAGGATACAAGAGTGAAGAGACTTCCACAACAATTGTCAAATTTAATATTCATTTTCACTGTGGATTCTGCGTTGATTAATTTAATATGCATTCTATGAGTAGTATTGTCAGCTCGAGGATCTCGTTTCCTTTGAAGAATTGATATGTTTGTACACTCCTAAACTACCAATCCACTAAAAGTCAATGATAACTGCCACAATATATACGTTGACTATGAAATATTCTGCAATATTGATGAAACTTATTAACAATACCATTTAGTAACAGTTGGCAATTGTTGTTATTTGCGGTTCAAATCCAATTTGTCATATTATTATTATAATTATTTCATGAACGGCTGATGTTTTAGTACAAGCAATAAATAGCAATGTATGGAAACATTATTATGATGGGATTTCGCGTCAATTATGTTTAATATTGCCTGTGTGCGACAATAAGACGCATTCTATGGTTTTGTGACGCTAATGCACGAACAGTGTTTCAGTGTTATCGGTGCTTACATTTTCGAATTTATCAAGCAAAAAGTGTTTGTGTAGTAAGAGGCCAAAGAAAAAGAGAGAATAATAGCTTTAACTTTTACATAATGAATTTAAGCTGCAAATAAAATTATTGCACAGTAAATTGAAAAGATGTCTACAGTTTCTTTTTGTCTAAACATTCAATTTATTTGAAACTTTAGATTTTGTTGTTGATTCACAACAAGTTAACGAGACTAGAAAAAACGAGAAAATCGTTTCCATTCATTTGAAGAAAAAAAACGTTCGATTTACCATTAATTAGCTTAGAAGACTGCAAGGCAAGTCTGACATGCATTTTTGTTATTCTCTAAATACAAAAACTGCCTTTAATTTGTCTTCTTTTTGTCTGTAAAGTCTCTATCGTTTGGGATTTTTTTATGGCATAAATTCGGTAAATTGTTAAAATTCTAGATACTTAACCGTTCTCAAGTTCACTTTATCTTTTCTGTAACGCCCATACAGAATTGTTATCAAATTTTCAAGTCGATAGTTTACTTGAAGTGTTGTATAATAGCTAAGATCGAGCATTAAATTGTTGAAAACCAGAGGGGAGTAGTAAATATACTGAATAAACAATAAGTGGCTATTGGAAACACTTTAGCTGTTATTAAAACGGGAGAAGCCCATCGATTTAGAACATTAACATTTCCACTAGAGAAGAGAGTATAACAACAAAAAGCTGCTAATGCTTGGTGGTGTGGTTTTTATACGATGGTAATCGTCAGACCCACTCACACTTACACATACACACACTAAACAGGATCAACGGCAACCAGTCTTTTTAGCTTCTAGTTTTTATCAGACCCTGCCAACTCTGCTAAGTATTCATTTATCATTGTAAAGAGAGCTAACTTTTATAGTAATGGGCTCTTGTACTTTATATGCTGTTAGTTTGACTGTTGTCTAAAAATTGATAAACCGACCTTCGTATATATTTCACACTTTACCAAAAGAATTGAACAGAATCAAAAGGAAATTATTAGTATTAAAGGGTTGAATTGTGGAAGAAAATTATTTTGAATCAAATTCTAAGACGGCAGTTTTTTCTACTTTTGTGGTTCAGTAACGAGCCTCATTTTGTTGCCAAGTAGAAAGAAAATGAAGGTAAATGAAAATATCCGTTCTGTTATCGAGGAACATTATTTTCGAAAATAAGCCGGAAATGAATTTCATCAATCAAAAATAATTAATCAACAAGTGTAAGACGATGATGATAAGCTTTCTCATTTGCAGTAAGATTACATCTAGTTATATTTTAATTATTTTAATACAGGTGTGGTGGTGGTAAGGATTTAAAATGCAGAAACTTTAACTATGTTAAAAGCTTTTACGTATCAAGTAAAATAGGTGTTTTTTTTTGCTATGTTGCGACTAATTAAATTCTTGTTTTTTTATACAATAATGTTACTATTAAATTCTTTCAACAGAAGCCGTTAATCTCCATTTATTTTAATGTTTTCTGTCCAAGTTAAAAGCAAAACCTTATTATCTTATGTAGTTGTCTGGCTAGTCTAACAGTAAAGCTATGATTTGGCAAGGCTTGGCTCAAACCGTACGAGCCACGCTCCAAAATCCAGCATGAGAACGTAGCTTAATGCATTAACGATCCAAGATCCAAGAATATGACTAGTTCCAGGTAATTGTTTCGACGCAACGTGCTATCATAGGTACCTTTAATGGGCTGATTTATTTCTTCAAGTTTTTTGCTGTCGCTCGGGATACAACTAACTGAGAACTTTACAAAAAACTGGCAGAATAGGAATAATTGATACTAAATGGCTTTACATTTCAGAATTGCTACTTTGTTGTCAACTGTCTAACATAAAACACTAGTAATAAAGTATGCTGACAACACAAGAAATGGAAACCGACTTAACTTCTCCCATGAGGGCGGTCGGTAATAAATCAGTGTACATATACACACACACACAGTAGTCTTATGTATAAGAAAGACCTTTAGGGCATTCGTTTTGTATTGTACAAAATCTGCCACCGATAGAAGTTTAAGTGCATTTTACTGTTTAGTCTTGTTGTATGTGTTATATTCGTTTCAATGGTCCATACAGTTTTCTGCATGCGTTTTGTTCACTACGTTGAAAGCCCTCCATCCCTCCACCTCTTCACTAAATCCTTTTGGACTAAAAATAAAGAGAAAAGTCATTCGTACTGTTTGCATTCGAATTATTTGCTTGTTGGAGCTTTACATGTACACTAAACCGACTTACAATAATTCTTTTATAATATTTTTACGTTCATGAATCAAAGTATTATGTGTATTAATTTTTGAATATTTCCTACATACCTACTTCTGGGTTGATGTTGTAACCGGAAAATAACAGGCAAGCTCATTTCAGAACGAAACGAAAGAGAAGAAAACTCACGAAATAGTCCAATAGAAACCAGGAACGTTACAATGACACCCTACTAAATTACTAAAAATAAATAGAACCTGCCTGCTGTTGAACAAGGGGTGATGTTCTTTATCTTATTTTTTTTTCAATCAGAACTAACAAAAAGCATACTTACAGGCAAAGGATTCAAACTTTTTTTAGCTTTCTATGTGAATTATTTATATGACTTTGTAAGACTTTAGAATTAATTTTGAATTTTATATGAACCTCATATACTTAATAGTCTATTTATAAAAATTTAATAATACAGTCCTAGCTCATGATTTGCTAAAGTAATGTTAATAAAAAGCCATTTTAAATTCCTAATATTTCTGGTTGCACCATTGGTTAATATGTCTTATTATAAAAACAAAAAAATTACGATTTTCTTATTTTCTTCTTATAGTATTTATTTGATTTCCCTATTTAGGATTTTCTGGAATCTGAAGAATTTAATATTCAAAAAAAAATTGAACAGCTTATAATATTTTGTAAAGTTCTAAATTTCAATATTTAAGCATAAATTGTTGATGAGAGTTATTCAGTTCTGTACAAAGTATTAATGAAGTAATTTCAATTTGTTAACATCTTATACAAATAAGTAAAAAAGGGGTTATTTTTCACAACCTTATATCAGAAAAAAAACCTGTTCCTTATGTGAACATACCCGATTACATGTTCCTAGATAATATTCAAATACTATTATAATTGCAATCTAGTATAAACTAAATATAAAGCTATAATTTTAATTTTGGTTGTGATGTGCGTGATGATTCAAGGCAAATGATCCACCCCCAAAACAAGAAAATCTACTATTTGTATTGTGCGTGACGTGAATATCTTAATCATTACAGAGAAACTTACAGACTCATATCCTGCAATCTTCTGTATTTACTCGTCTATAGTTCTTTATATGTAATTATAACGGCACCAGTTAATCAGTTAGTTCCGTTTTTCTATGTACAATAGATTCAAATACAAAACCGAGAAGCCACTATTGCACTCGGATAGAGTTTATACAGGAAAAACTCTCAATATACAGAATATTGAAGGAAATGGAATAAAATAAAACAATTTCATATTAATTATGTTGATCTAAGAACAAAAACTTTAGATTGAATATTAATTTTTAATAATTCTGTTGAATGTAAACATTAAATTAATCGCAAGGCTTTCAGGACACTGGGAGCAGAGTTTCTTGAAATTTTTCAATATTTATCTAGAAACCCACAGAGTAACGAAAATCAATGGCAAGGACTATTCTGAAATATGTACACCCGATAAACAAATTTAGGAAAATCATATAAATAAATTCAGTTATTATGCAAATTAATCGAAAATTGTCCAAATTATCATTTAGCAAATAATTTAATGATAACTGTTTGCATTTGAATGGTTTTTGTAATGTGATTTTGAGAGTTGATAAATTGTACGCATTTCTAAAATAATTCTGACATTTGTTAGTGATTTTAATATTTGCATACAGATATGAACAATTTGAAAACACGATAGGATTTACCGTTTAACTCTTCAATTTATTAATTTCTCCCTTTATGTATTTCAGTAATCTTATTCTCGGGAAGTGGATTTCCCTTGTTTCCAAAAATACAACTTCCGTCTTTATACATATAAGCCCTCCAGAAACTCCTTTATTTGTATTGATTATATCATAAATCCAATAAATGTACCATTTTATTGTAGGTAGTCTTTAAAAAAAATAATACTAACATTGCGTGTGAAAAATGTAGTAATTATCAGGCAACAGGCAACGGTTTTAAATTATAACATTAAGTATATAATCCCTTAAAAATTTTATTATCAAAATTTATTTCTTAATAATTTAAAAACACACACCAATGTTAGCATTTTATAATGTTATTTACCTAAAATGTGTTACTACAGGTCAATTGAATAATGAATAGAAAGACGCGAATTTTTTTTGAGTTATGAAAAATAAGAATATTCCAAAACTTTTGGGAATTGTTTCAGTTGTATGGTAAACCTCGTAAAAATTATTGCAGGCGAAATAAGACGCGTCTCAATTTATCTCCATTTATTTTAAAATAGGAAAAAAGCAACCCATTTCCACTTTCTTTAATTATACCAAAACCATATCGTAAAATATATATTTAAAAACAATTACCAAAATTAGCCTATTAATGTCGTTTCCCCTCGTTTCTTCCAATTCTTTGTCTTTTTATTTTAAATCTTGAAAAATTTGTGTCTTTTCGTTTAATCCATGTTTGGCAATGTAGTATTTTAAATTGTGTCACCCCCGTACGTTTTCCTTGGTTGTACACAGTAATTCAGTGGGAGTCGAGAGAAAGAGAGTAAAAGCTCAATGTCTGTTGGCTGTTTCCTATAAACTAGAAGACACTAGACTATAATTTTCACCCGTCCATGGGCGGCCACTCGTATAATAGTCCTCCTGCTGGTCTTGTATCAGGGAAAAGTTCACTATTTACTGTTGGTTGGATGTATTTATGTGATGGTGCAATGTTCCACTGTTTTCTGGATAATATTGATTGTTAAAAGAGTTTTAGAATGTATACTATAAACGAATCTAACTGAACACAATGCAATGTTGTCCATTCGCTTTTATTTTATATGTTGTAAGACACACGTAGTGGACCGAAAGGACGTTTTACCCGTTTAAGGCGGACCATTGTTTGTCCAGAACTTTATGGGTTTTAAATGACCATTTATACAACTCCAATGATCCGGTTCTTGAGTTTTTGATCCACACTTTCAGTTTATTCAATGGTCGAGATAAATTTTTGTGAGAAAGGATTTCTACTGAATAAAAACGTGAAGCGTTGTTATGTAAAGAAAATAACGCAAATTGTTATAGACTGATGAAACTCATAAATCCATGCAATACAACAGTGCCCATTAGAATTAAGAGACGAATATAACAAACATTGCAACCAGACTGTTGGTTAAATGTGTTTCAAAGTAGAGGATTTTTATATTTTAAATATACTCGTACGTACGTATGTATTACCTACATTTTTTGCTTACCTTGTATCTACCAAGATTGCTGACTGTACAGGAAAGTACGGCTTCTCGTCCCACAGGAATTGTTAAATTATGTATGGGAGCTAAAAACTCTGGCTCATCTGATATTATCCTAGCCGTCGACCAGTCTTCTGAAATAAACATTGAATAAATTATTTCTGTACATTATTATACATGGACAAGGAGAATATGATAGGATTTTATAGCATAAATGGAACAGGTTGGAGGAAATTTATATCAATTTGTCTGATGCAATTTTTATCTTGTTATTTGTGCCAGGACAAGTTTGAAATAAATATTTTTATATAGTTGACATCTGTTCTTGTTGTTCGGATGGGCAGAAGAAATGCATAATGTGTAGATTAATCCACTTTGGTATTGTTCTAATTGAAATTTAACAATAGCTCGTTTATTATAACAATGTACGTACTTACAAGATAAGGCTTAATATATAATACAGCTAGGACCATGTGACAGCAGGTATACAATATGTAAATTAATTGCTTCCCAATTACAGTAGAGCCCGCTTAAATGCAAACGAATGTTGCACAAATTTCTAGTGCACTTATGAAGTGTTTCTATTAATGCGAGCAAAAATGCACGGTAAAAATAGCAAAAAACCGTCGAAGCATGAATTATTGTAATTATGCGTGTAGCATTTAAGTAGGTCCTACTGTATACACAGAGGTTAGATTCAATCTATTTGTTATGATATCCTAGATGTCCATAATTTATATACCTATCATATCAATTAATATTGTATAATAAGATCTTGTGGATCAGAATTACGTTAAACAGATTGATCTAATTTATGGAAAAACACATAATTAATGCAAAATTCAAAATTGAATCAATGACTTTTAACAATATAACATTTTAATTTGCTTTTTGTTTTTGTTTGTATTTTAAGAATCTCGAATGTAGGAGTTTTTTTCTGTTGTGCACCTTTGACCTGTTTCTTGTTTTCCCGTTTTCAACAATGCTCAAGATATTCGTCTCCTGCTGAACTGTATATTTATTTACAAATATCACGCCATTTTTAACACACACACGCCTTGTTATTTTCTAGAAGAGAAGAAGAAGACGAAAAAAAGAAACTACCGGATTTCCTACGAAATGTATCCACATTTACATTACTCAACTGTATCCATTCATCCTTTTATTTAACTACTCTTGAAACTTGGCATTCTTTTATGATCTTTACAGATGCGTTATTGGTAATATTACACTTCATTTACTTGTTATGCACCACTGGTTCTGAGATGTGTTCATTTCTTCCATTTATATAGACGAATATAAAGAACAGAAAGCACTTTTTCTTATATTTGATAGTTATGAAATAAAATAACATTGCCATTAAACAACAAAGGCATATACAACTAAAACATGACTGTAAAATAGATAAAGAAAATCTAGATATATGTGTATGGTTGTACTTGAAGGAGGTCTTTACTGTTACCCGTTATCGATTACTTTCACGTAATCTGCTACACTCGTTGGTTTATTTGCATGTCACGCGAGACTGGGGAGAAACATCTTATATTGCTTGAATTTTTTGTGTTTTTGGCCAAGTATAGTAGACTCTATTGTTGATAACCGTTTGAAACAAGCAACGGAGACACGGATTCCCTCTAAGTCTTTGCACAAATGAAAAAATATTCAGTTGCTGGGAGAGGTAGTAACTACGAAGGAGGCATGAACGGAATACAGTTCAAAGCAGTACGAGATTGGATGGAAGCCTAGATTTTCTCCATGTTTACTCGGATTTAGAGATCTTTACAATACGGATTATAACGTTAATTGTTTATATAAATAAATTTGTCAATACGGGTTTTCTTGAAGCAACATTGACAGACAGGACTCGGGTTAAAATATTCATCAGATTTAAAAGGGTAACATCCATTAATTGTCGAGATGTAATTTATTATTTAAAAACTATTAAATCGAATCGAGAACATTATATGTGTTCACATCAAATTAAACACAGTATAACGTCGAAAAATACGCATGGTTTAGCATTCGTAAAATATGTAATTTAACACATGCGTCGTTATTTCAGCGAAATTTCACGATACAAACGAATTAATTTCACATCGAAACATATGTGGCCCGATTTCAAAATTCCTCCTACACCGTTCTTTGTAAACAAACATCACAGAATGTATGGTGGTGTGAAGAAAGAAAAAAAAATCGAAATTGTATAATTCAAGAATATTTGAATTATAACGTGCCGTTAGCTTTTCAAGAAAGGGCGAAGGAAAGCTGAAAAACGGATGTATAATTTAAGATGCGTTCTTTGTCCGCGTGATATGGTGTTTACAGTAGAATAAATTCGGTATTAATGGTAGAACATTTGTGTTGGTTGTCTACTAAATGTCCCTTCGTCTCTCATTATGACACGATAGGTTTTCCTTAGGATGCCACTGAAAAATATAATCCCACCACCACAGAATAGCTTATGAATAAAACTCGTCTAATTTGAATGCATAATTTTCAATTATGGATACGCGATGGTGTGGCTCCGTCTTTTCACTTCGCCTCAAAACTTGATGTTTATTCATTCTTCAAAATAGAATTTAGTGCAAGACATCTTCACCAGCCTGACTAATGACTAGACGGTAATAGAGGTATATCATTATAGTCGAAAATGCAGGTAGACGAATCAGAAAAACAGTTTACAAAAGGAATCCAGGTGAGTTATCATACATAATCAATAGAATTTGCGTGAATTGTTATCAATTTTAATAAGAAATTGGATTTTCGTTTTCACTGGCTGAATTTGTAGAGAAATTAGTTGTCATAAGCATAACCAAAAGTTATTTTCTAACATCACAAAAGTTAACAATCATAATTAGATGTCGTGTAATGTAACATAATCAAATCATTTTAGGAAATAACTGTTGGACTGAATCAACAACCTTTCCATTACAAATACATTTTGCGAAAGGTTGTGTAGAAGTAAACAAATATTATTAATTTATATATAATTGAATTGTAAGGAACTACATGTAAAGTCAAAGAGCATATAAATTAAGGAAATATTGTAATATAACTTTAATTCTACATAGTAACAATGGAATTTACGTTCTCTAACTCGCTTTTGTATGCTACCATAAAGCATCTAATCAAATCAAGTTCATGTGCTGCCACAATATTTTTTTTTCAAAAAGATTGCTACAACAAACCTTTGACAATCGACAAACTTGTGTTACTTTAATTCTATCAAAAAAATGTCACCGATAATCAAAAGTTAAAACAATCCCGTTTCTTTGTAAGTGTACGTGCCTTGGATGAATCCTGCACTAATCCCTAATTAATTCCAACCGTGGCCATTAAACAAATTTGCATAGGCACTTAAGCTTTTGCGGTAAAACCGAATGGATGTCGGTTTAACCTGCGGGCAATAAACCGCAGCATGAGAAGCAAAGGAGGCCGTCTCCAACTGAAAACGCAAAATGCGTGGGTAGTAGGTAAGAGTGTGTTGAATTAGCACTCCAAGCTTCTCTATGTTCATATAAAATGTAGAGGTAAAAACTGCCCTATCAAGAACGATGAGGCAAAATTGTATATGTGTGTGCATGACTGTGTGTGAGTGTGTGTATGTCGGACGCGGAAATCGGCTGTTTACGAGGCACACGTACATTTTACAGCGCCTCCCTGTACCAGAGCAATCTCACATCTTGTCAGCTGTCTACTATGTCCGGTTGTGCTCTTTCTCCTGTTTTTCCTCGACAACGGACGATTCGGTTTTTATGTGCTCACCACCGGCTGCTATGGTGATGTCTTTCTCGCTCTCTCTCTCCTCTATGTGTGTATCTACTATCTTTCAATTCTGCTCCTATTTAATCGCATTTTTCCACCAATAAAATTTTGCGACCAGAGCTTTAGGTTCGAATAAAAAACTTCTTACACAGGTATAAAACTGCTTATCAGTAGGAATTAAAGGCGAACACAGCTTATCCGTGGAGATCGACATTTTGTGGTTACATCAAAGGTCAATCTGGCATTTTGAGCACATACAGAATTCTTTTGTTTTCTTTGGGCCAAATCAAAAACCAATATATTTGGTGAATATTTGCAATTGCCTTTCGTTTATCATTCACATGAAATCAGTCAAAGAAAATAAATTACAAGAAAAACAATTTTATTTCCATATAAATTGTGTTACTTTTATTGTGATCATTGTTAGTATTTGCTCTTGTCGCTACTTTAGAGTTGTTGTTATTCTCGATATTCCAATGTTGAAAGGCTAAAGAGTGTCGAATGTACTAGTTCAACATGAATACTCAATCAAAGCAGTCGACAAGATGCAGTCGGAATTTATCAAGACGGTTCTTTGCAGTAGTTTGTATTCAACGACAACTATAGCTACTAGACATGCTAGTCACCGACTAGTACACCTGAAACTGTAAGACTGCAGCAGTAGCAGCTTGTTCTATTTTATATAAACGTTTCTTCACATTGGATTTACGTCCCTTTTTCCACTCCCTTCGATTTGAGAAGCTTGTCGTTATGCGGAGAATCGGCTTTACCTCAACAGAATAATACTTTTGAAAACGGCGTGTTCCAGGAAAATGGACCTATTCATAGATGATGAATGAGGCCGCAATTTGTCTTGACAACATTCAACGAGCTGAATTGACCGATTTTCATGGCACAGATCAACACCATTTTCGTTAACAAGATGATAGTAGGTATATAGATATATTCCATTTTCCAATAATAAGTTTATGACTGATAGATTTATTAAAAAAAAAGAAAAGAAGAAGAAGATTTAAAGGTAGGTATACTACTAGACTGAATGACTGTTTAGGAGTGATAATTTGTCTGAATAAACTTTGGACCATAATCTTTATCGAAAGTTTAACAAAAGACGAAACTTCTTTCTATCACGTTTCTTTCACGGTGATTGTTTGTAGAGAGTGCGTCCACAATAGGTCGTCGCGTAGAAGTGGAAAAAATAAAAAGAAAGCTTTGTCGTAAGTTCTTAAGATGTATTAAAGAATCTCTTCGGCTGTGAAACTTTAAAGACAAATAGTATCTAAAGTTGGTTACCGAATATCTTCAAAGTCGTATTGGTTCTCTACCAAAATTTTCCACATTTAAATATCCGTAAAAATACGCACCATCCCTATAACACTATCAATTTTTAGTCCCAGTTTTTACTTCTCGAATAAGTGGTGTAATAATAAAACGCGCCATTGGGCTTGTTATTCAGTATCATCAATATTAAAAAATTAAATTCCCTCTATCGAAACAGGGGCTGTCTGAGTACTAATTTGAGTTGCATAATGACTTCATTATAAACCCAAAATAGAAAAAAGTTATTTAGATATCAGATACATACTAATGGTAAATAAACATACATATATTATTTTCAACCAACCCTCATATAATTTGCCACTCATGCAAATTCAAATTTTATTATAATATTTTCACTAAAGTTAACTTTAGATTTAAATAATTTTAAGCTAGAAATAATAATAAACGTTTGAATTTACACGAATTCAACGAACATACTATACGAGTGGATCAATATAAGAAAGAACAGACGTGCTTATCTGCTGATCAACCGAAAATAGATCTAGGTAGATAGGATATCCTAACGATAGCTGAAAGTCTGGGACCTAAGTTTATTTCATTTAAACAAAATCGATGGGTGTACACCATTAACTAGGATAAACTAAACCACCATAATGTTATATTAACTACACAGATAAACAAATATGTGTTAGATTACTGATATAATTGTCTTATTTCATACATTTATTTAAGTAAATGTTACTAAAAGAAAAAACTATTTCATACAACTAATGTGACTTTAATCGAGTTTCCATTATCCTACCGAAAGTGTCTGTAAGGTAATAACAATATTATTATAATAAACAAATTTGAATTACATTAACGTTAAAGTTTTGCACACAGTGTTCTAATGTTCGATCAATATTAATTTTGTTTTGAGGCTTTTATCGTTTTATGTCAAAGCCGAAGAAATATTGATGTTCTTGTAAGCAAATTTTGATGTTTCTTTTTTGCATATCGTTTTGTAATTTTATTATTAATCGATTCACTGGTTAAATTTCCATTTTTTCTCTGTTCATTCATTAATTCGATAAAATATGGTTAATAGATATTGTAGTGTTGTCAGTGATTGTTTAATTGAGTTTCTATATTAAATAAATTGGTTTTCTCGCATGTCAACTCTTATCAACGATATAATTCATGTAAAAACAACATTAACGTAAAGTTAAATATATGTAAGTACCTACATATATTTTATGTAGATGATGTAAATTTATAATAGGGTAATTACAAGTTACCCTTCTTATCATCATATTAATTCGAGCTACCCTAAAACAACAACAACAACAAACACTTAACTACAAAGTAACGTGATCAAGAAAAAATTAATTAAAACTGTCCATAGCACAGTATCATCACGTTCATTCACTTCATTGCTACTGTTCGTTTTTTCTGTCTTTCTTTCTTTCTTTCTTTCTTTTTTTTCTGTGGTGTTGTTTTGTTATCATTACGCATTTATTTCACATGTGCGTCGCAAAAAGGGCTTGATAAAGACCCCAACAACGTGACGTCATTAATTTGTGTCCCTTGCATTGTCAAGTGTCATCATGATTATGTCACACAGACTGAAACGGCCCATCAATCAGTAACTCTAGTTTGTAGAGTGAAACAAATAGATAGCTAACTTGTTCGTCACTAAATACAAAATAACATGTACGACAAAGATAAAGAGATACTGAAACTATTCAATGTTCGTTCTAATCTATCAGATAAGGTAATGGTAGAGCTTACATGTCCTTCGAACTATTAGGAGGTCGTATCCAGGAGTTATCGTACCATCTACATCTAAATGCGGTGGTGGTAACCTGAGGTAAACGGTAAAGTTTGGAAATGTCCGTCGATACAGCCAGTGAAATATTGTCATTGCATATGTATGAAATTGTTTCCAATCCGGAAACTTTGGTAAATCGTCTATATTACACGAGAAATGTTGAAATGAAGACTTGGATTTTCCAAATGAATTTTTGAACACCCCTCAATTCAATTCAATATAACATTTTTCCTTTCCATTGGTTCAAGTTATAATTTTAAATTGAAGAGAAATCAATGATATCAGCCAATGTTCATTCCATGTTGTTACAACATTTGAACGTTGATAGTAGTCCTTATTTTCAGTGACTGTAATCTACGAAGACTAATCGTTGGTGCGTGTTGCGACTTATATAGAATTGATTCAGTGCAATGAGGCTCGTTCAGGAGGTGGACTTTTAGATAAGGTCATGATGAATACACCTCTTATCCTTTGATCAATGATGGCGTCATAAATATGGATGTCTCTTTAGGACTATTTTCATTACATCCACGGTTTAACAAAATTCAAACATAAATACAAGGATTGAACCTTTACTGGTGTTGACCTAAATACAAACGTTTAAAACTACTAGTTTAGACTTTTTTATCTTAATTTTTAATTACTGAACGTGAATTTTACATTTAAAGAATAAAATCTAGAGTCATACACGAGATTCTTACAAAATGTAACTGATGAATCTAATTTTAAAACCATTCGTAGAAGTCACTGAACTGAAAACTGAAATATTAGTTTACTTTACTACCAGGATAGTGGAAATGAGGCGATTAACTTGATAAAAAGGACAATTTAGTTTAATCATAGAATACATTTCCGAGACTTGTCTGTCTACATCAAATTGGATAGTTGGATAAAATGTAATACATTTTTACATTTTAAAATAAAAACTACATTATTTCAAGAAATGTGCAGATTAAATAGCTTGACTGTGTGTTCTTATGAACCATCCCTTCAGTTAATTACTATCCTAAAATAACGCACATAGTTATTTGGCGTGATATCATTTTGGTGGAGGCGCCGGGCGAGAAATATACCTATAATAATATTGTATTACGGGAAGCCGTAATAAGACGAAGAGTGACGCTAAATTGCATTAGAAAAAGATGTCGCATTGTGCTAATAGCTTATTCTATATTGCACGCAGTGTCTCTCTTTTTTTTCAGACAAAGTTTAGCGTCACTTTTCGTCTTAGCCTCAATGTAATAAGACAATTAAAACACCTATTAAATCATAGTATTTGATATAATGATATAAATTGCTACAGTCTGAACGTCAACTCAATAATTTAGCTAATTTAAAATCAACATAAAGTGGGCGAAGGTAGTCTTTCTCTCTACCTGTCATAAATCGTCCATGTTATATTTTAATCTGGCGAGATATGTCCGACGCTTCTACCTGAATTTATTCTGTCTCACTCTTTATACATACATACCTATGTACATACACACATACACACACACACACACAGATGTGTATTTTTATTTCGGTTTATCTACATCCTGGACTAATTAAGCCGGGGACAGGGATTTATCTGTATTGCATGCGAGTTCAAAGTTAATCTCGTTTTGATTTGTGACTTTCACGATTAATTGATATAAATTGTGTTTGAAATTCATATTGCAACAGAGAGACACACACTAGAAATTTTCGATGCGTAAAATTGAAGAAATTCAAAATACATAATATGTATCTAATAATTTAAGCAACAGTTAACAATAGTTGAAACATAAATTGATATTTTAGATAAATGTTTGTATATGTTACCGGCAATGTGCGAAATTAGTCAATTCGCGAAATGCCTAGTCAATTTGCAAAATGACTAAAATGGTAGGCAATCTGCGAACAATTCCGCAGATTGACGGTTGTCTTAGTCATTTCGCGAAATAACTGATATACTCTAGGCATTCTGCAGAATGTCTGTTGAGTCAGGCAAAGTGAAGGTGGACATGTGTATTTCTTCACTTTGACTAGACAGGTTCTAATCATTTGGACCGCTAACGTAAATTAGGTACGGAGGAATTGGTCACATTTGGTGAAAATTTATTTCTGCTGTTTAAATATAAAAGGGCTTGCTGCATATTATTTAATAAAGCAAATCATTCTTAAATATAACATTTCTATAACATAACCTCAATTTATTCACCGGTTTTTCAACCTGTAGTATTTATTTTTCTTGCCTGTTTTCTGAGATTAAAGTAATGTTTGAATTGAACAAAAAAAAAACTCTGCTCGTTATAATAGAAGTACTATTTATTTGTTACTATACACTCTGCCTAGTCAAAGTGAAAAAATAGCCTTGTCCGACTTCACTTTGCCTGACTTGGTAGACATTCTGCAGAATGCCTAGAGTATATCAGTCAGTTTGCAAAATGACTAACACAACCGTCAATCTGCGAATTGTTCGCAGATTGCCTACCACTTTAGTCATTTTGCAAATTGACTAGGCATTTCGCGAATTGCCTAATTTCGCGCATTGCCGGTAACATATAGATATTTATTATTGTAATTGCATTCATTACTACAACAATATAAAGCTTTGGATGCACCAATAAGTTTATATTAATTATGATCGATACTATATATATCCTCTTGACAGTAACATGATAACAATTAGTTAGTATGAGAAAAATAGTATTAAATAAATATTATCATAAATCAGAATTCCAATTTTCCAATTTAAATAAATAAAGTCAAAAGTAACAAATAATATCGACATTTTGTCAATATTAATCACAAATGAATCCAAAATTATAAACCGAACTAATATATGCATTTTCATATAATGGCAATATTTTTTTTGAATACGTAGATATTCAATAAATAAATTTATTACAATAGAATACTAAATAAATGACTTTATTAAATTTTATTATTATTCAATTTTAATAATCAGAAGATCAATATCCATACGTTTTAGTCCAAAAAATTTTACATTTTTTAAAAATATTGTGGAACTTAGAAAGATGATATAGCATAGTGTAAATAACTACAAACCGTCGACATTACGTGCAAATATATTCATAAAATATTATGACAAGATAATGTTAGTTCGTTTAACGTTTCAACTGATAATCCTCTATCAAATTTACATTGTTGCATTCCTGTACAAACACAACCTACAACACGTTAGCCTCTAATTATAGCGATTATGATGCATGTACACTATGCTTCAATAGTCTAGATAAAGAATGTAAACATGGACAGTTAAATCTAAAATACTATTATTTATTGGAGAAAAATTGTTGTTTTACTGTTTACATATTATAGCAAAACGTAATAATCATAAAGCTACATTGTAATCTACTTGTTCTATTTGTTTCTAAATTGTTTTACTTCACGTCAACATAGTTTCGATATTTGTGAGTTCACACATGAACAAAGACGTGGTAAATAGAGTCTAGGCCATTGCAAACAATTTCAAATCATACAACACACCTTCGCTCTCTTGAGGGATATGCAAGCTTTCTACAAGAAAATCACTATGCCCTGTTAAAATCTGATCTGATAGAGATGCGTTTTACATGAAAATTACGTTTATTTTTTAACAAAAACGACCTGAATGACCTTAAATTTTCATTAGGATTGGCGAGAGGATTATAAAATAAATTTCAATTTAATGGATTTTGTCAAGTGACCAAAGAAGATATTGGATTAAAATCACAAATTACAAAGTACCTAATTCGGATTCAGTAAAGTAACTTTTTCAATAATTTTCGTCCTATATATGAAATTTATAATAAAACTGGTTCGTTTCTAAAGTATTTCATCGTAAAATTGCCGATTATTCCAATTTAGGATTTTAATGGGTTTTTGCTATCATATTTCCTTCAATGGAATACGGATATAGCGTTAAACATGATTTAAGCTAACAAAAAATTCAGGAGTATTATATTTTAGAGAAAGACTCAATGGATTTAAGTATTGATTTTTTAAGTGGACAAGCAACAAGGAAAATGCAGATGAAACTTAATAATTAAGATACAAAATGCTTTAATTACATAAGGATATATTAAAGAAAAATAGTTAAAATTTCGCACGCAACTATAAAATTTGCTCATTTGTATTTATTTAGATACTGTATGCTGTTTTATAAGTAGTTTGCTTTATGTGCAGTTGACAAATGAAATTTCCATAATAAACTATTTCTTGTCCTTTAAAAAAAACCGTTCTATATTTATGAAAACATGCAACTAGAGTCAGATTATTGAAAATGATAAAAACTTAAATCAATCACATCTTGTAATAGAGAGTTTTAATATGATTTTCAAGTCAAGTATTTCATGTATTCCAGCACGCAATAATCGAATACATGTCAGAAAACATGCAATCCATTAGATCCTTCCATAACAAATATAATTTCAAACAAGACACTAGGTTTTGTTGAGTAGTCAAAAGATAATGATTTTTTTTAATAATATTTGTCTAAAAATAATTCTATACCTCTATACAAAATTTGACCTATTTCCAAATGGTTTTATCACATTTTAGAAATCACATTTCAGCAATACCACCGGATGATAAAATATGTATTTGGTCTCTGGATTTTCTATCACCTCATAGTATTTTTATCACAAAACATAAACTGGAAATGTGCACACAACAAATATAATTCGACTGTGTATATCTGTTTTTCAGGATATTAAAGAGTGACCAATCGTAAATTTCCAGCAATTTAATCAAACACATTACATATACAGGAACAAGCACGTACTTGAACAGTTCGAATTTGTCCAATAATAATTTAACGAAACGGTACAAGTGCACTTATCCTCGATCTATCAATTCAGTGATTGATAACAAGAATTGTATCGGTAGTATTGATTTTATATCCAATTTAGATCTACTATGTATGTAATAGGTTTGTATCGAATGGAGTTTAAGAAGAAAAATAAGTCAGTTGTAAGAATATAGAAAATCCTAATGAAATTACCACAGAAAGTTAGAAAATTTTAAACTTAAAACTCTTATCTGATTATACCAAAACTAATTATATAATGAAGTTAAACTAGGTACTCCTAGGAGAAATTTTCTCTTCTAATGTAATTCTAGCAGAATTGTGAACTTATCAAGACTCAGAGTACAAATGGTGATAATTGTGGTTGTCAGGTATAGTCTAGATAACTGCTGATCGCTATGATGACGGTGGTCGTAGTTGATGGTTGGCAACGCGACATTGTTAAGCTGCAAAATCACCACGGACACGTTTATTACAGGTTTGCTGAATGTGCAACTGAGCTTTCACAATGCTTTAACAACCCAGAGACTGGTCAGCAATGGTGATTAAAACATCCAAAATCGAGAGACTATTGTACCAATTCTAATCTAGTGCTGATGTTATAACTATGTATATGAATAAAATTTAGTATACAGACAATGTAAAATAACAATGCAACCAATTAGTTAACTATCATATCTTGTAAATAATTGGTTTTTTGATTGAAAATTTATCTACATTTCGTGATCATGTAATCTAAAATTTCGACTTGCGATCAAATAAAATCAGATAAACTAGATGTTCCTCTTCTTTTTTTCTTCAAAATTGATGTAATTTCCCGTCTAAATTAAAGACGAACTATTTGAGAAGATGAACCAACCGGTTGGATAGTCAACAGGCGTAAATGGATGTTGATGTTGTTGATTATACATTCCACCCTCGGACTAACCAAGATGACCACCTTAGATTTGTCCGGTTGTGAAACGATACTAATTTAAACTATTTTGTGCTTCATTGTTATGTATTAATTCATTAACCGGTCTGGCCTCCACTGGTCTTTACACAAATCACTCTGTAATTAAATTTAATTACTCAACTGGAATAAAACATGTGTTGTAATGTTTCAAGCTGGGGGGTAGACATACGCAGCGACATTTCCTCCACCAATTTATTGTTGTGTAGTGGAGGGTACGGAAAAAAAACACAACAACGCGATACGTTGAATGGAACATGATTAACATTCTAGCGTATCTCTAATGAATTGTATTTGCAATTATAATATGTACGTACTTCTATATTTATAATATTTTTATAACAAGTTTAACTGTACGGAACAACAACTGAAAAAAGCTGTTTTTCGACTAGTTATATCACCAGGTCCGGACTGGACGGAGGGATGCACCAATAATCCTTTAAGGTATTTTTTCGATTATCAACTAAAGAGATGTCTTCTTTTCTTATCAATTCCCGGGAGGGGGAAGTCAGAGTAAGCCAGTCCGGCACTGAAACTGATGAAGCTTAAGTTTCAGGGCCCCCAGCTAAAAGGTGCATCAACAGACATTGGCACATTACATTCAATTGAAAGTCTGTGTATCCAATTTATAATTGTTCAGTTACAATAAGAAATAAGACAACTTTTTGTTGACAAAAAATAGACGTCCACTTACCTGGAGCGACGATGATAAGGGTCAATGAACTTCCCTCGACTTCCACTAATCAGCAATCTAATCTAACACTGCCATTCACAATAAATTATACTCTTATCAACTATTAATTAACACTGTAAAGTACGTCCACATTACATAAAAAAAATCACAAATGTCACAAAAAATACAGTTACGCGGTACGACAAGACAAACTTCTCGATTATTATCATTATTATTATTATTTTCTTAATTTGACAGGTAGGTAGTGCCAACCGATTATAGTTTCGGTTGATTCTATAGATCAGATTGTGTCTAAAAGGTGATCCTACGTTCTAATGAGACTGTTGGAGTTAATTGTACAGTCGGACTCCTCTTAACGAGCTAATACTGTCATTTTTCTGATACCAATAATAATAATAATAATAGTAATAAAAAGATTCAGCATAATATGGTATAGTTATAAATATGTACTATATGCAAACAGGGCTGGACTGGCTCACCTTGGCACCGGGGGCAAAGAAGGTACCTTTCCAGCTGATATTAAAAAACAATACCTTAAAAGATTATCTATGGCCCATCAAAGGCTGTTTGGCCGCCAAAAACTCATTGGTCCCGGGGGGAATCTTCCCATATTCCTCGGTCCAGTTCGCCACTGTTTGCATAGCTGTTACATCAAATTAAAACCTTACGACACAATAGTACAAAACACGTATACAGACAAGTCTCTGGTTTTTTGATAACAACGATACATACGAAATAAAGTTGCATAATGTCCTTTGTTGTTACAAGTTTCTAATCAGTTGATTTTAAGACATCGACGAGTCAACACCAAAAATTTAAATAAAATAGTGAGTGTCTTGCAGATAGTGTTTTAGTGGTTGTTTTCTAAATGGACCACTACCATCCACCATCGATGACCAGCGTTGGGGGACTGCACAACCTTATCGGAGAGGTTCAATAAAAGGGTAAGAGTAAGTTCTAAAATACACCATAATTTTTGATTTTCTCTAATAATGATTTTTGATTTTTTCTAATAATTTTTTTTATTGCAGTAAGTTTGGACAGAGTAGGATAAGGAGAGATGACGTAATCCATGAAACCTTAAGTAGTAAGCATTTTTCTTTTCTACTCCTCTCATATTTCCCAATAGCATTCAAACACCACCAGCAGTAGAAAGTTTGCAAAATCATAGAAAATAGACGAAATTTTGAATTTTTGATACCTTCGAAATAAAGTTGCATAATGTCCTTTGTTGCTACAAGGTTCTAATCAATTGATAAAAAAAAACTTAAATGATTATCGGTAGCCTCTAAAACGTTATTTGGCCCCCAAAACATCATTGGCCCCGGGGGAAATCTCCAAACACCCCCCTGTCCAGTCCGGCACTGTATCCAAATTTATCGTTCACTAAATCTTCAATAATGTAGTATTTACGTATGTTTCACTTATCCCTATTCACCTAATATTAAAGTGACCTGTTTAGCGCTGTTTCAATTAACGTCCCACATTTCAGGAACGTATCCTGAGTGCTAAGCGGGGTTTGGCAGTCTTGTATTTTTTGATGAATAAAATTTCGCTGATTTCTCTTTTCTTATTTATCTCTTATTTGTCAAATATTGCAATCTATTAAGAACAGAATCAGACAGTATTTCAATCACTATTAATGTAGATAAAAAAGAAAAAGCCGTGCTAGCATACAGCGCCGTCCCTGGTAGTTCTTGCACCTGGCCGGTCATCAGCCCAGGAACTGGTATACTACCACCACTTTATATATGGACATAACTTTAAACTTGACGTCAAGATCCTGGACACAGAAGAGATCGAGAAGAAAAGAGAAATTAGCGATATCTTATTTATCGAAAAATACAATAGGTACAATGAACTTCAAAACTGATACCGTGAGCGCCACCCTAACATATTTTAGACACAATCTGATCTATAGAATCAACTGAAACAAGAATATTCATCGGTTGGTACTACACACCTGTCAAAAAAGTTTGGTCGTCCCGCGTAATTTTATTTGTTGTGAAATTGGTGAATTTTTTTATATATCTGGTGGACGCTGGATATATTTTACAGTGTTAATTAATACTCCTAGTTAATAGTTGATAATTTATTGTGAATGGTGATGTTGGTTTGCTGATTACTGGAATTCAAGGAGACTTCATCGGTCATCGACCCATATCATCGCTCCAGGTAAGTGGAATGCATCTGCATGTGCATGTTTTATCAACGAAGAGTTTTCTTTTTTCTTATTGTAATTGAACAATTATGGATAAGATACACATACGTATCTTTAAATCAATTGGCGAATCGGTACCTGAAAGTTATGTTTTATAAGAGGCCAGGGCCGGCCTGGACAGTGCAGTCATGGAAAGATTTTCTCCGGGCCCAGTGTACTTTGGTGATAAAATAGCGTTTGGATGGGGATACCGATAATCTTTCAACGTACTTTTTTTGATTATCAGCTGAACAGATGTCTTCTTTTCCTATAAATTCTCCCGGGAGTAAAGTAGGCCAGTCCGGACCTGAATATTTCACGTTTTCAGTAACAGATGTTTTTTCTATTGTATCTTGACGCAAGTCGATGGTTTTCCATCAAAAGATACACAACGAAACTTCAAAGTAATCATTCCACGGAAATTATTTTAGTATGCAATTTCCTATTGTCTGACAATGTTGCAGTATAATTAGGGAAAATTCAGCCAAGCAAATGAATAGTTTTAATATTCTAATATACCTACAGTAAACTTCTGTTAATTCGAATTCCCATTAATCCGAATCCATCATTACATCTTAAGATTCTTAGGTTCTATATCCACTTTTACACTCGCTTTTATTCATCCTTTCCTTGTTATTTATCCCACAGTTTTAATTTATTTAAACTACCAACAAGTTTCAGTGTTTAATTATTTAACAATTGTACAGAAAAGTCGACCGTAGTAGTTTCAAATAAGTTATTTCGAATTATCAACTGAGACGCAACTGCTGGTAATGAAATATTGATTGAGGTTTCTAATAGTCGTGATTAATTTAGCTTCACAGAATATTTATGTAAGGCTTTGTTTTTTAAAAAATAATCTAATATCGAATTTATTTTCATTTTTATTTATCGATAATGTTCTATTGATATAAAAACATTTATCACACCTGACAATCACAAAACGATACTTAAGTTCTCCTATATTCTAATTCTCCATATATCATAAAACAGCCGTTATAAAACCTGAGTATCTTAAATAAAACATTAGGCAGCCGTTATAGAAGAATTGTTTTGAATACAGAAACGTAAAATTTGCCCGGTGAACAGTCGTATATTATATGGCAAGTGAAAATAGTGCAGATTTTTAGGTCGTTGGATGCATATGTGATGGTAACAGTAGGTTCTATTGCAAGCTTTTTTTTTGGAATAGACATTTAAAACATATGTGTCCGCCCAATATTACAACGATATGTGTAAGATAGAATGTGTGAACCGGCTATTTGGGACGCCCTACAATATGCTCGTAAATATTGTACACTTTCTATTTTACACATTTATTAAATTTGATTTTATATTTCATTAGAAACAAGCAGGAGTTAACGTGTATTTTATGTAAAAGGAGGAAATTTGTCAATTAGATGATAAACGATAGCGGAAAATTAGAAAATTTCTTGTCTATTTTTGACAGAACAACTAGCAAAATATCGGAGAATAAGGGTTTTATTTATTTAAAGTTGCTTTATTAAATTGAGCTAGGAAGCAGACCAGTGAAAAAAGGATATGTCTATATATACCGGTTGTTGAAAAGCTTCTAGGTACATAGGCGAAAAGAGGCCGGGGCGGGAGTGAAAACACCTTATAGAGATTTTGTATAAGCGCAACAGTGACAAAAATGTACAAAGTGAAGGGAGGGGACTTCTTCATTGTCCAGAGCAGGTAAACTTCTACATAAACAAACCAATTTTTGTCTCTGTTGCCCTTATACAAAATCTCTATAAAGTGTTTTCACTCCCGCTCCGGCCTCTTTTCGCCTATGTACCTAGAAGCTTTTCAACAACCAGTAATTCCATCGATATGTACAAACTCGTAATATATCCATAAAACCAAACACATATTGCACATACCTACATAACTGCACATAATACTGCATGAACTACTTTATAGTTTTTCAATATTATTGTAGACCGAATGCTGGTGGTTTTATGAATTTAATCCGAATACCAACAATCTTTTCTCTACGGTTGAAGAATTTAACAATAAGCGCAATTGTGTACCTGTGATTTTTTTTGTAAAATCTTGCATTCACAAACTTTATTTCACCTCAAATTTTAAGAATGTACTGTTTGGGACACTTGATATATGAAAAACTAAGTACCAGTCGTACGCTTTAGTACCCCAAATTGAATTATTTGTGAAAACTGGAGTTGGTTAGATAGGTTTCTAAAAGACTTGTGTCATAGGTAGTTACTACGTTCTCACTTGCATGTTCGCTGCACATCAGCACTGAAAATCCATAGAAGGGAATGGTCGATTAAAACTATTTTTAATTGTAAGTTAAAAACAAACAACTAAATTAGCAACATAGTAGCTTTTCCTCCTTTGTTTGTCGTGTACAGTAAACAAATGGATAATTCTACCTAGATAAAGTTTATTTTTTCCATACTACGAAGCGATTCTTCCGATTCAGTAATTTACGGGTGAACTTTTCTCTACTGCAGTCCTGTTTCACTATATTCAAAGTTTTATAGTCTTTAGTGCTTTTAATGTGACTTTTACAATCATTAGGGATTGGTGAAAATTTGACTGACGAAACATAAAAACTGTTATTATCATGATTACATGAACCACTGACCAAATTTTGATATAATTGTTGGTATTATCACGTGTACATTTCAAATTAATATCATGCTTTCAGTTTATTAATTAAGTTTTTAAAATTTTATGCCCGCATAAGGATTTTAGTTTACTATTCTGTAGATTTCTTTAACGGTCTATCTAAGCTGGCCAATGATTGCTATTTGATCCCTAAGTTTTTCCATTTAGAAGGTTTCAAGCTTCTTAGTGCAATTTCTACTATAGTCGATATCTGTTTAGTTGACCTCAAAGTCTTACAATGGACTCACAAATTATCCCACCCAAGGTATTTTACCTTTAATGTGATAAGGAGTTTACTGAACTGGATCTCTAAAGTTGACCTGACGGTTTGTCAGTTAGGATAATTTAATAAATCTATAGAACTACATAAGAACCAATTATAGTAATTCTACCCTCTATCCCTATAGTAGATCTTTGACATCGACACTAAGTTCCATTGGATTTTATAACAAGGTAATAATATTAAACTTCTGCGACTATCTAAACTAGATTAAGATCAATGTTTATCTAGTAAATAGGATTTTGTTATTAAATTTACGGTACATTCTGAGATGCCTCTAGGATACTAAACCGAATTATACCTACGTAAAGTGAATACATTTGATTACTTTCCATTAATACATACAGACTTAACAGTTTGTTATTATTTAAACTGCAACTTAACTATATTCCACCAACTTGTCTCCCAGGTGCCAAAATATTCTATTAGATAAATATAGAAAATATCATATCCATAACAAGTGTTGTCACATGTCAAATTTACACACCTGAATTTATAGACAGATATTTATAGATAGACAGCTTCTCAGTCCATGTTCTGAATATAATCCGCTTGTCCTTATCTGTTAACGACAGTAAATAGTATAGAATGTGACAGATGGACGGTCGGACAGACATTACCATTGTTTCTATATTTTAACAACATTGCCGAGGATTGTCTCACATCAACTCAAATAATGGTTGTTATTCATGATATGAGAATTGTTCGACTACGAAACAAATGTTCACGTGTTGAACACAAATACAACACGAAAAAGAAAATTAATAACAGGAAACGGGAAATTTTGATTCCGTTTAAGTTTGAAATTTAAATCTCTTATACGTTCGACTTTTTTCTAATAAATCTCGATTGATACGAAGGTTGCAAGAGAGTGCGATAAAAAAAATCGATTTCAATTTGATTTGACGGTGGTGGTTTCAGACTTTAGGATCACACACACAAATCGTAAATTTAATAAAATCACAAGCCACCATACCACATATTTGAACGAGATGGATATAGGTTCAACTTATTCTCCTCTCCAAACCACTAGCTACCATCATTATAGCAAAAGCAACAGTGTAGCTCTAGAATGATGATCGGCATGTGAGTTGAGGAACGAGGAGAATATATATGTGTGTGTGTGTTGCGATAAAAGCTATGTGTGAGCTGGTGATTATCTAACTTCTAGTTCGAAGATGGTCCCCAGAGGCTGGTAATCTTCATTACGTTAGCTAAGTTGACGGAGCATCTGTATAGACTAGAGAGACACAAGAGTGATAGAGACGAGAAATGGGAATTTGAGAGAGAAATGTGAATTAAAGGTCCGCATCTTATCGCGGTTAATAGTGGTTGACGATGGTTAAGCCAACTAACACACGGATTTGTTATAATTAATATCGCGCCAAACATTTCGACAGATTGTCGTCTTGCTTCCTGCTCGTAAAGAGGCAACATTTACCCTAAGTAAATATGTAAAATGTAAATTAGATAGATGACGAATTACAGATATATATGAAGATTGCCTTTATGAAACAAGACACAATATACCGTCAGACAGGCGTTTAGTTAGTACAGGGTTGTGTCAAAAATAAAAGAACCAATAACAAATGAAATTTTTACTTCGCATTTCAGTAAATCGTGTGTAAGAATTTGAATATTTAACACAATTTCGATTTCGATCATTCATTAGAAAAAAATCGCATCCCTACAACTAAATGAATAATTTATAAGACCATTTTAGATAAACTGTTGGACGTTTTTACCGTGCAGAGCCCTTTTATACTAACTGATTTCTAACGTTACAATTTCATAATTATTTTTTAGGGCGTCAGTTTGTTATTGTACATTATTTAGATATTTATGTCTAGAGAGAGAGAGCTTTGAAATGCCACCATCTTTTTGCACTCAGTCATCCTTTCTCCCCTATGAAAGTTTAAACACCACTAATCTACCTACCCCTTTTAGTTGCCTCTATATTAAATTGTCTGCGGAAAACATACCTGCAGAGCTAATGAACTATACCAACGAGAACATACCTCTTCTGTCACTTACTTAAAGTACAACATTTTACAAACAAGTGTTTCCTGTTGGCCTTTCCGTCATTCTAACGTGAAGAGTAGATATATTTATATCTTGGAACTTGGAACAATATCAAATATAGACGAAAACTAGATTTTAAAATATTTACGATAAACTGAAGGTATTAATTTAGGTAGGTAGTAGTTTTAGTCAAGTTAGAGGTCGACTTTTTGGTGGGTTTTTGTTTCTTGATAAATTAAATAGTAAGTATACGTAAACTACAAAATTGCCTGTCATGTATATTTTGGAAAGTTGAAAGAAATGTCGAAATAATGGTGCTAGACCCCAATCTCGTTAATATTTTACGGAAGTTCAGGTAACGTCTTGAGGGGGAACCTTGATAGAAGGAGACCAAAACTGTACTGTAAAAATAAAATGCTGTTTATTTTGAAATTTCATTAACAATGCATTAGAACATGTATTATGGAAAAAGGTGAATACCTCAATAGACATTGTGTTTGTAAGTTTATTCCAAACGAAATATTACATGAGCAAGCGATACAGTACTATCAATCAATAGCTTCTAATTATATAAAATTTTGAGTACATTTGGGGGAAAAATGATACCTTCGTAACTGAGGCTCAACTCACGTGGTAGACTATTTTAACAACCAACGATAATAGAATTCGCATTAATATCTAATTTTCGCTATAACTAGCTTGTCATTGGCTGTTATTCAATTTGATTGCATAGAATTTGCCATTATTTGTCCCTTTTTCAATATCTCTTCTATACATATTAAGTCTTGTCGAATACTGGAAGCCAGCCTTGAGGTCTTAAAATTCCAGAATTCTCACGAATCCAATTACATCCGCGCAATATACCGTAATTAGGACGAAGAGAAATAAGAGAGAATCGTGTTGTATAGAGAAAATAAAGTGAGTCGATCCGTAATAATTGTTTATTGTGAGTGTATAAAGTGTGTGAATCTTGTAGTCACTGATATTTGAGAGTAATAAACAGAGATCTATTACTATATACTGTTTATTTAACAAAAAACAGTAATATTTACTGATATAGAAGAAATTTTTATATCGAATACTTACAACACAACTCACAACATTTATTGGAAGAAGAAAGCCTGAACACTTCAGCCAGAGGGCTACAGGAGCTTTAATGGTTTATCAGGTATTGATTCAACAGCTGAAAACTGTACAAACTTCAAATTGATATATTGTTAAGTTTGACTAGATTTAGAGTTGTTAGAGGGATTGAAAACAGTTTATCGCTTGCTGTAAAAATTTAATATATTTCTCAAATAAACCTGCAGCGTAGTGCTTTAGGTACTAGATCAGAGTCGCAGTTAAAGAGCCCTTCTAGATCTAGCACTTAGAAATTGTTATACTGATTGTGAGTTAGTTATAGTTGTTGTATGATGAATAAATAATCAGTTAAACAATTGTTTCGCATTTGACACTGATTACATTTCTATTATAAATTAAACTTATTTCAATGTTTCAAAGTTCAAATTCAAAGCAATACTTCAAGATTGTAAGAATTAATGAAGATACGAGGCGAACTAAACTTAATTAAAATAGATGATATTCTAGTATGACAAAACAAAGAAATATTGCAGAAATTGAATTTTCGTATTCATAGAATTATATAGAATGTTCTCCTATTGAATTCAGAATTCCTGTCTGTTTATTTTATACAATATTATTAAAAATACTTGAAATATACGAACGAATCTACTCAAACTTTGAGGATCATAATGCCATCAAATGATTTATATAAACATTGTTTATTAAAAATTACCATTAAAAAGAAAATATCATGTTTGAAATGAATAATGATATTCAATTATAGGATCATGAAATCATGAATTTTCGCAGTTATTTCAAGCAATTAATTAACATAAGTGGAGAATATCGATTCAATATTTTTAAGTAATCATTACAAATGTTTCATTATAATTACAAACCACAATTAAACAATCAATATTTTCAATAGTCATAATAGTTACTGTAATTATATTCAATTGTATGTCGGTTTTAATATGGGAAGTCAATAATTATAGATTAAAATTTCCCTCGTTGACAGAATTTTGGGTTAATTACATCGTTCGACATACCTATGTATGTAATAATTATTGATGTATATGATTATTATTTTTTCATTACTTCGACGCACTACCATTTACGAAAATAACAATAACAATATTCGACATACATACATATTTTATTATCAGTGTGTCAATTCTATGCAAGTAATAATAGTAATTTTATGATTGACATTATTAAATATTTACTTATTTACATATTTCGATGTAGGTATGTATCTGAATTTCATCGTTTTCCTAAAATTGATTGTAGTTCCTGTCAGGACTAAACGACAATTTTGTAACAATGTAGGTATATATTCGAGGTATACCAAATGTGGTCATAAACTTCATTAGATATCGGCAGAAATACTTGCAATATATCAATATTATTCTACTCTTTTATGATTTAGCGGATCAATCGGTGGGATTCTGTAACAAAGTCACCGTCCAAGTCGACTTGCTGTGCTTCGTTCACAAAGGAGCCAAACAACAACTATGTTCTAAACAGGAACTCTAAGCCAAACGTAAACACAATTTCGTTTTATCAACAATATTTCACTTCATGTTTCACAAGTTTCTCTGTTTATCCTTCGCTGTACACGCTTGTCTACCATTAGCCGAGTTTTCCAACTGTACATTGCTGAGACGCAAGCTGTCTACGAAGACTTGACAAGGACTTGCTTACAGAATACCGTTTAACTGTTAAAGTAGTCTTCGTTGACGATAACGATGACAATGGCTTTGTTCAGAATTTCACAGAAACGTTGTATTCTCTAGATGACATTCAACAGCCAACATTCTTCATACTTTGTAATGAAATATATCCTGTATTTCACCTGTAAATATATGTAGGTACCTAAATACATCCCTACATGTGGGTATCATGATAGATACTAAATACTGCCAGAAGCGTACATATGCACCTATATGCAAACATGTGTTAATTATAATGATAAGGGCTGTTTACAAGCTTCTATTGTCTATAGCACACCTTGACTTAAGGTTGTAGATATCTGCAGTGCATACAAAGAAAATTATCTTTGTTCTAAGATAATAAAGTGAGCGTTAGACGGATACAGGGATGATTACAGATTTAATATTAACCCCTTATTTTGGAAATATTCACTGCTGAAAATGTTCTTTACTTTCATTCTACTCAATTTTGAATAACTGATTGTTTCTTTCGACTTTCAAAGAACTCAAATCTTTTGACTGACTTTAAGTAATACTTTGTTTCTATAGAATTTCATCGGCTAGTTTAAAGATGAAAGTTATTAAACAGCTGTAGGTGATTTTATAAAATCATGACCTGAATTTGCACCATCCAGCGAAAAATTGTATGCATAGTTAAACAATAAATTATTAGTCAAGTGAAATTTCCGATTACATGCTTCTATTCTATTTAGATGTCTCGAACTTCACAAAACAAATATACTTACGTACAATGTGAAAGACATATTTAATTGAAGAAAATAGAGAAAACGGGAAATTTAACGGTTGAATACTTGAACGAACGCAACAACATCTATACTACAATTGAGACAAAATAAATTATATTATTTTAGGTAGTAACTTAAATTTCTAATTAATTTAAACAAATTCGAAAAAATTAAACAGTTTTTATAGGAAACCGACGTTATTTTTGCTTGTTTTATTCAAATAATAGAGAAAAAATGATAAATTCCATTGCAATCTATCAAATAGATGGGTCAGTTATGATGACCGAAATGGAAAGAGAAATGATTAACGTTGGCATTAATTAGTCTAATATGTGGTTATTATAACATGTAGGTTGACATTCTATCATAATTTAAGGATTAATTACATTTGTTAAATTATCACGAAATGGTGTGTGACATTTTGAGTAGTATTTAGAATAAGCATTGTACGAGTAGTATGTGTATACGTTTCAACTAGTCTTGTAATGTTGAATATGTGGATTTATGATAGCATTAACTCTATAGGAGTGTATATTGTGGTATCTAAGCACAAAAAGCTTTCCAGAATATATCCATATACGTATAAGTATTCAAAATTATAAACTGAAACGGAACTATATTAAATTTATCCACTGTATTTATTTTTAACATAGAATAATACGCCAAGGACTGACCATATATTATTTATTTTTAAAATGAAATACTATTTTATTTCAACTTTAACTTTAATTGAAATTATAATGCAATTGTTTTACTAGTTTTAAAAGTAATTAAAGCTAAAGCATTTGCATCACCATAAAATGACTGGATTCGAGTCGTACAAAAATTCAAAGTTCATAGTAGGAAATTATAATTACTTTATAGGGTAACAAACCGGTTTAGATTCTTTAGATGATCATCCTCAGCTCTATTGAATGATGACATGTAAATCAACCAGACAATGTACATTTTTGAAGCACGGAAGATGATTTTTGAAAGTATCGAAATCGGTCCCTTGTTACTCAATAAATCAGTGCAATTTTATTTGTGAACCGTGAATTTGTATTACATTGTTAGCTAAGGAATACTAAAGTTATACAGAAAATCTATTTAAAAACTTGCAGAAACAAGGAAATTGAATTATTTTCCACTAAAGTACCTTGGAAATATGAAAATCTCTACGTGAATTAGTTTTTCTGGCAAGATGCAATGTACACGTCTTATCAGTTTGTTTGAACTTATTAGAGTAAGCTGTACTTCCTGAAGTTTGTTGCACAAAAATTCTTATTATTCAAACAAGAGATTTTTGAATTATTATCCTTCTGCTTGAGTAATTTAATGCAACAAAGTTATTTGCTCCACCTGCGTTGGAAGTTCCAAGAGTCCTGTAGGTATTTTGAAAATATCAAAAATTTGATCAAATGGTAGCTTGAGAACAGAAAACATACGTAGTCGGTAGGTTTTTCTGGTGTATTCTCATATAAGCACAGAAAGATTGTTACTTCAAATATTTCTTGTTTGTTGAAAAAACAATTCGGCGACACTTAACAACGTAGAATAAATGTAAAAAAAAAGACGAGACAGTGTTCTATGTACCATCGAGAAATTGGATGTGTAGTAGTAGAAAGAAAACAATTATTGTTTGGAGTTTTGGAGTTTAGACGATTCCCTGTTGACGTCTGATTGATTTAAGTGTACCTACTTCATCTGGTACTGGTGTGTAATGTTGTCGTTTTTTTTTCTTTTCTCTCTCTCTTTATTCCTTGAAACAGTTCTATTCGAAACGTGGAAATCGACGGGATTTAAAGTTTATTTCTAAACGGATAGCTTTTGAGAATTACTATATCAACTCGTATAGGTGGTTTGGAAAAACAAACTTTGTTTTTGGGAGTTTTCGCGCTCTCTTGAATCTATTGAATTCAAGACAGACTTTCTAACCTGGGTTAAATCGCTCTTCCGAGAGTTTATCATGAGTATTAGGTTATGTCCGGTGGGTGAAGTTATATCTGGTTATATCGTTAGTATTCGCTCTAGTGCACTTTAGATCTCTCTATATCACCTACCGACGGCTGGAACCACCCACCTACCCGTAGCTTTTCCTTGATTGTTTCACTGCACGAAAGCACGAAAACGTTCATTCACTAGACCGTCAATCCTTCTTTCTTTACATATAGCATTTTGTCTCTAGATTTACATCAATATCCTTATTAATTCACCTAAATCCATTGTGGAATTTTTTAGGAAGCAACAGAAAAAAAAACAAGATTATGACTGTTTCATTTACAATAAATGAAATTTTAATGAAGTAACAGGATAAGGCATGTCAGTGAAACGAAAATTCTCATAAAACGAAATAACAAGAACAAAAGGCAAATTTCTATTTTCCTGTCCTGTCTATAAAAACAGAATAATTATATTGACAATAGAAACAAATATTAGCTTCTTTTTGTAGTTGTGAAACATTTATCACTCTTTGTTACATTATTTACTCTAAAAACGTTTATCCACTACAGTTGGATGTAAGAGTAGAAGCTCTCTGTTTCAAATGTACTTAGTCCAACATTATGTTACCACAGTGTTACATTTGTATTCCCACATGAGCGTATACGCTCCAATAGTAGCTTTTTTTGTGGTTGATCTTGTTCTGTTTGTGGTAAAACAGAATCCTATTCCAAGAAGATCCATTCTTTCCACTTTACTCCAACTTCATTTACATGTCGAAATTGATAGAATCACCAAAATCACCAATTTTTTATTATTACTTAATATTGAATCAACACGTTGAGAGATCATCGAATAGAATTCGTTTTATAATGTAAATGAGTATAATTGTAAAAAGAAGGTCAGATTGAACAAACTGTCACCGTTATGCATATTAATTCAATAAAACCTATCATGATCGAATCTGATTGGAAACGCCAACGTAGTTGAAGGGATGACATTCTAATTTACATATTTCGTTCATTCTGCATTTCTCAATCATTGAATGTAAATTATCGCCTATATTGGAAAACTCTCCAGACAGTCATTGATGTCAATGTGTACATGACAAAAACAACAAAAAAATACTAACACATGTGTACGTACATGCATGTACATTAACTGTGTGATATAGAAAATATGAACTTAACGGACATAGTATTAGATATTGCTGATATCAACAATAACAAGGAATCTAGCCGTAGGATAAGTTGCTGTAATATAACTCCCCAGGTTTCGAGCAATTCACAAAGGACGTCACAGTTTCAATGATTTTGGGTCAGAGAGAACTCCAAAGAGAATTCTCCACTGTTACCGACTGAAATAATATAACTGTCGGATAATGTTTGCATAGAACAATACAATTTTATTCAGAAAATACTCTTTCCGTA